>JANHFM010007701.1:19607-30423 GCA_032468115.1 Grayia smithii | reverse complement strand
GGAATGGGGTGAGGTCAACAGTAGACAGTTTAAGGTTAAAGTTTTGGGGGTTTGGGGAAGAAACCACAGAGTCAGGTGGTGCATTCCAGGTTTTGTCCATTCTCTTACTGAAGTCATATTTTCTGAGTTTGGAGCGATTTACCTTGAGTTTGTATATATTATTTGCTTGTGTAATGTTGTGGTTGAAACTGAAGTAGTCACTGACATATAGTACCTTGTGGCAGCTAATTTTATGTGCTATGCTTAAGTCAGACTGAAGTCGGTGTAGTTCTAAGTTGTCTAAAACCAGAATTTGTAGTCTGGTGGCATAAGGTATTTTATTGCGGCTAGAGGAATGGAGGACTCTTCTCGTAAAATATCTCTGGACTCTCTCAATCGTATTTATGTCTGATATGCAGTGTGAGTTCCAGACAGATGAGCTGTATTTGAGAATCAGTCTAGCAAATGTTTTGTATGCTCTAGTTAATAGTACAATATTACCAGAGAAGAAGCTAACAAGATTAGGTTAACAACTCTTAGTGCCTTTTTGGCAATGTTGTTACGGTGGGCTTTGGCACTTAGATCTTTAGAAATAAGTACTCCAAGGTCTTTGACAGAAGGAGGGTCATCTACAAGGTCATGTCTATATAATTTGTATTTTATCTTTTGATTTTTTTTGCCAATGTGCAAAAAAACCAACAGTCTCTTAATTTCTAGCCCTGTGCCTTAACCACTAGACAAAATTTGCATCTGTGAGTCAAAAACAGAGCTTTATAAACTGTGGTTCATAAACCGGAAGGAGTTTTTCAAGAGTTCTTCTTATCTTGATTTATCCAATTGGGCTCTATAGTGAGGAATAAAAAGGGATGTTTAATATTGGAGTCACCTATATTCCGTCCCCAGAAACAGATATCTCCATAGCCCCAAATCTGGGCAGGTAGCCAGAATTATTTTTGGTCTCTGAATATTTTATTCCATCCCTATGTGGTGATACAGATGGATAATTTGTGACTTTGGTTTGATGCAGTGGTGAAATCCAATTTTTTTTTACTACTAGTTCTGTGGGCATGGTTTGGTGGGTGTGGCAGGGGAAGGATACTGCAAAATCTCCATTCCCACCCCACTCCAAGGGAAGGATACTGCAAAATCCCCATTCCCTCACTCCTGGGGGAAGAATATTGCAAAATCTCCATTCCCACCCCACTCTGGGGCCAGTGGTATTTGCTGGTTCTCCAAACTACTCAAAAATTCCGATACCGGTTCTCTGAACTGCACAAAATTTATGCTACTGGTTCTCCAGAACCTGTCAGAACCTGCTGGATTTCACCCCTGCTTTATATCCAAGAAGCTTCTACAGCTCTGACTGGATGGTGGCAGAATGGAAAGATTTATACTCCTTGCAGAACAGCTGGTCATTTGCATTCCTTTAGCTGTCTGCAAGGAGTATAAATCATTCCAGTCCCCACCATCCAGTCAGATATTAAGAAGCTCTTTTTGGATGAGAAGCGAAACATCTTCAAAGAAAAACCAGAAAGTCCAACTACCTTTTGAAAAAGCACCTTTGGGACGTCCATGACCTGGATGACTGAGAATCTCCATAGACATAATTGTGGCTTCCATCTTGATTTAACTCTCCAAAATGCTTAATTATGAGGCAAGAACTGTTAGATGGAGTTACAGGTGAATTAAAGATTAGGAGCAACAATTTTGGCAATAGGAGTCATTAACAGAATAGTCCAACTGTTTTATAACTTAAGAGTTTCTAGTGTTATCCGTCTAGTCTATGTATTGTCTCCTATTTGCCATTTAATGGTCATTATTACAGTATAGCAGCTTCATTCAGATATGTTTTCTTCCTAAGTACTGAGACCATTACTTTTCTTTCAAGTCCTTTCCTATAAGCCATTAATTCAGTGTGTCCTTCATAATTTATATTATTTTATCATAAAAAACAAATGAATAAAGCTTTATACTTTTAACTGTAATAACAATGTAATGAATAATTTTTAAAAAGGGAAAGGGAAAAGAAAGCCCTAGAAAATAACATAACTCCACCCGCCCCATTCAACTCAACTCAACTCAACAAAACAAAACAACAAAACCCTTCTACAATTGTTCAATAGTTCTCTTCCTTGCCTTTTTTTGGGGGAAAAAAAAAACTAAATTTAATGATGATAAACAGCATGTATCAGCAATACATTGCTACAAATCAGATGTAGATTAATTGTTCTAATGTTATAGAATAATTTACTGGCATTCTTCAAGCTTGAAAATTCTGAAAATTTTGATATACAGTATTTGAAGTAGTGAGAATATAATGAAGAAAAATCAATCCATCCTTGCACAAAGTATCTAAAGTCATGTTAGCCATCCTATGGGATTTAACCCAAAAGATCACATTTATATGACAACTCGAGACTATATGAGTTAATATTTCTATTAACTTTTTTATTGCTTGTCCAGAAGCAGAGTGATTGTATCCAATACTCATTAAACATTTTCTGGGATAATCAATATACTTGGAACAAAATATTCCACTGTTAAAAAAAAGATCCTAAACTCACATTTTAACGACAATGTCCCTGGTTTACAAGAACAGACTATTTGTGCTTATTATATGAAAGAACAAATCAATAACATCTAATACTTACACCAAACCTGTCAATACATTCAGAACTTTTAATGGCTCAGGCAAGAGGTTCTATAGTCTTTTTTTTTTTTAAGTTAAGGAGGAAGAGGACATTCTTGGTGTCTGCTGTAGTGTAAGCTTTAAAAAGGAGAGAATATGCATAACAACTGGCTTCCTCTTCTCAGGGATGAATAAAACATGCTTATCATCACTTTTAGGGAATCCCATTATGACTCAAACCTACTTAAAATAACTTCTAAGAAATCATGTCAAAAACTTTTCAACATCCACAGATATAAATGACTGCCTGATTCTCTATATTTGAGTTAAAGCTATTCCCTCAATTAAAAATCAATATTATCAAAATCTTGACAGCCCTGAGTAAATGCAGCTTGAATTGCATACACGCTAGGAAGAAGGAACAAACTATAATCTGCAATCAAAATTTAATTTAAGTCAGAGAAATAAATCTGTATATAGAATAAATGTCAGGATCTTGTCCCTTTAAGAAAGGATGGTAATATAAGCTTCACGGAAACTATAGATTAAGAGTCTTCCTTTCAAAAGCTTTAACATGTCTCCAGCAAAATGGAAGACTAAAATATACATTTTAACCCATAAATTGAAAATCCATCAAGGCCAGGAACCCACCAAAATAAATAGATAATTTGTAATAGTCACAGACTAGTTTAAAAACAGAACTGTTTTTTCTATAGCAAAGATTGAGTTTTTATATATATAATACATTTCATTATGTTATTGAACTTAAATACTATTTCCTGTTCCATTGCATTTAAATCTTTATCATTCAATAAACATATATTCAGGAACAATTTAAAATTGGTGTTTACACTATTATCAACTACGTATGTAAGCTTCTCTGAGTATGACCTGAAATAATTATGACAACTATGCAACTCGCTTGAACTTTAGACAGCAAATAACAACAACAACAACAACAACAATCCAAACTGCTGACTTTGCAAAGACAAAGTTGAAACTGTTCCACATTTAATATGTGAAATTGTACAAACTGATTACAAAGCTAGACACAACTAAGTTGCTAAATTAATCCACTGGTCATTATGTAAAAAATACGACTTATCCAAAAAGTCATGGGAACATAAAGTGGAAAAAGTTATAGAAAATGAGAAGGTGAAGATCTGTAATGGTAAGTCGTATGGGCATGGCTTAAGATGGGAACCATCAAGAAAGAAACGGAAGATTATGCTCAAGAACAAGCACTACAAACCAGTGGTGGGTTGCTACCGGTTTGCCCCAGATTGGGCGAACCGGTAGTGGCGGCACTGGGAGGCTCCACCCACCCACCCAGATGCTTCTGCACATATGCAGAAGCGGTGAGCATGAGCGTGCGAGCAGCCATGAGGGAACTGGTAGCAATGGGTTTCAAAACCCACTCCTGCTACAAGCTAATGCCATGAAAGTGAAGATACAAAAATCCACCGACAATCCAAACTGCCAACTTCGCAACAACAAAGTCGAAACTGTTTCACATTTAATATGTGAATACAGCAAAATCGCACAAATTGATTACAAAACTAGATATGACCAAGTTGCTAAATTAATCCACTGGTCATTATGTAAAAAATACAACTTATCTGTATCCAAAACTCATGGGAACATAAAGTGGAAAAAGTTATAGAAAATGAGAAGGTAAAGATCTTGTGGGACTTTCGAATACAGATGGATCGTCATTTGGAACACAACACGCCAGATATCACAGTTGTCGAAAACTGAAATGTACAATTTATTGACATTGCAGTACCAGGAGATGCCAGAGTTGAGGAAAAAGAACTGGAAAAAATCACAAAATATCACAACCTGGCGATCGAAACTATGCAATTATGGATGAAACATGTAGCAGTGATATCCACTGTCATCAGGGCACTTGGTACCATGTCCAAGAATTTTATAAGATACATCAACAAATTGCAGCTTCCTGCAATAACACCAACGGAACTGCAAAAAAGTGCACTACTTGGAACATGGTATATCTTAAGAAGGTACTTGGTTGATACTTAAGACACTGGCAGCAACTCATATCAACCATTAGCACCAGTCAATGGTATTTGTGATGCATTTTTGAATGTTTAGTTGACTGAGTTTCATGTAATAATAATAATAATAATAATAATAATAATAATAATAATAATACATTCAGTGTTTCTGATATAGCCTTTTCTAATTGGGTAATACATGCACACATCAGGAATCCCTATTTCATCAATTACAATTTGGAATTAGACCTGATAATTGGAATGTACTCAGTCTGATGTGTTATCCTGGATAAAACATTATGAATTCAGTGACCAACTGAAATCAGTAGAACTTTGAAATAAAAATGGATACGGTTTGTGGATTAACTGAATAACATCAAGTTTATGGGGGAAAAATAGGCTATACTTACTTGAAATGTTAAAACCTGTCCATTTCTAAATTTTAATGGTAATACTAAATTCTAATATAGCTTCCAGGGCTGAGAAGTAGAACAAAATTTAATGAAACTTTGAATAAAATCCTTCATATGATTTGCATCACGCATTTCTATTTTTAATACGGTATGACAGCTACATTTTGTCCATTGAATCAAAATCTTAGAGCATTTGGGGAGAAAATTATCAGCTGTATTTGCAATTTCATGATAATTAGACAAAAAAAAAAGAATAATCAAGAACCTTGATAAAGAAAGGCCTTTTTGTTTTTATAATTGTGTAATAATTCTCCATTTCCTCTATCAGTCTTATGTTCTTCACAGTGGGTATTCTAAGAATGGAAATTTTTAGAAAGACCACTTAGTGGCTTCAATAAATGGATGGATAAATAACATCAATCTGTGGCCCAGGAACAAAGTGCTACAACAGGCATCTGGAAGTTCAAGTCTTGCCCTTTGATTATGTCAACTTGATAGGGAGCAATTTGTCCACAATGGGCGATAATAGTATTGAAAGTGGCATGTCAGCAGGAAAATGCACACTCCTCACTGGAGAAGATATACAATAGAACTGATATTGTAAAGTACACGTTTTCAGTAATGAAAAATCATTATCAAGTCAGACAACTATGAAGGATTGCCAAGTCACTTCAGCTCATATATTGAAATATGTGGCATCCTTTTTAAGGAAGAAGCTCCCTTCCCCTTTTCTGTTTAGCTTTCATAACGGTGGGTTACTTAGTTTTTATTGACATTTTCTGGAGTCTTTTACTATCAATAATTTGTCTTTCTTAAGTTGCTTGACATTTAGAATGGCAGAAAGCAAACTAAGAGGATGAGGGGAGCATGAATTGAGCCTCTAAAGTCAGTTCAAAGTCCATGGCAATTTCCCTAAAATGATTTCATCCAAATATGTCTGACTTCCAACATTTACAACCAGCATGTCATTAATTTTGACAGTTACAATCCAACAGATTTTATAGGAAACAGAATAACAAGAGTTGGAAGGGACCTTGGAGGTCTTCTAGTCCAACCTCCTGCCCAAGCAGAAAACTTTATACCATTTCAGACAAATGGTTATCTAACCTCTTCTTAAAAACCTCTAGTGTTGGAGGACCCACAACTTTTGCAGGCAAGTCATTCAACTGACCAATTGTTCTGATTCTCAGGAACTTTCTCCTTAGTTCTAGAAACTAGATCTTAGATCTTAGAAACAAATTTGAGAAGGCTAGATTAACTACTAAACATAAAGTTTTCTAGCATCTTCCCCAAAATTTGGCAGCAAATTCTGGGGAATTGTCAAATGAAAAGGAGATATGTTTTTGGGTGAACAATCCAGATGTCATGTGATAATGCTTCCTTCTTATGAAAGCTGTCCATAATCTTCAAGTTGCTATCAATTTTTATTTTTAAAAAATGAAGTAACAATTATTTATTAGGTTTAGTAAGATCCACTTCAAAAACAAACAGTATAACTTACATTACCATATTGCCATGGTCTTTAATTATTCCTATTTCATTTTTTTTAAATAAATTCATACGTTTAAAGTGAATATCATTTATTAAATTTCTGCCTAATTTAACTATTAATTTCCATCTCTTGAACAATTAATTACTTGAATTGAACAAATAATTACATATAGATTTAATATTTCTAGATGTTCTCTTAATACATTCAGATGGGAAAATATACCTAGTATTCCTTTATCTGAGAATATACAGTGTTCTCATCATACTGTTTTTGTTTTTCTTTCTTTTTGTGATTCATTCAACCATGAGCTTGTCATTTCCCAGGATGAATGGGAATTTGCACTGGATGAAAGTTCTGGAGAAGATATCAAGCAGAAAATTATTGTTGGCTTGACCCATTTTACAATCTGAAAGGAAGCAAGCTAGATTGAGGCTCTAATATGCAATCATAAGAAATGCTTCTTAGCCATCTACAAATTGGAAGGACTGGAGGTCCAGACACAAGATACCCACAAGCTAAGAATGTGTTCTGTTTCACATGAAGCTATACTTCATTAAAATATTTTGATTTGTAGGTCATATCTACTTTCTGTGCCAGCCATGTCTTTGCTTATAGCAATCAATTGGACAAATGTCAGCAAAATCAATCACTGACAAGCCTAAACCATTTTTTGTAGCTTCTGCTGCTAACTTTCCAAATAAATTAGAAAATGCATATAGGGAGCCACAAGGCAGTTTGTCCTCTGTTGTTCAATGCACAAGTAACCTTTCCTCTGCTTTTATTAATGATGTCATAAAATCCATCTTCACATATTGATAAAATTTATTTTATACCATACCATATAGATTTTTGGGAGTAGCTATGGAAAAGTAGTGAAAGTATTAAAAAAATGAATAGCCATTTCCTTTTTCAGTCACTGAACAAATCTTTATGGTACAATCATCAAACTGAAAGGTCAGATGGGTGGATGTCCTTACTGTTACACTGATGCTCTACAAGTTTAACAATAGATTAAGCAAAGTATCTTAACAACTTCCTCCTTCTTGCATTTATTTCAGTCTGTAAGCTAGAGTAATATGTGAGGTAAAACATTCATAAAAAGTTCATACTTTGGACACCATACCAGATTTTAGTATAGGTGGAATATAATACATTACAAAGTCACCCAGTCTCCTCCTTTTTCCAAATATTTTTTTGATATAATAAAATATGAAATCTTATTCAGTAAAAATCCATAATTTTGGTTTTGACCAGTTGAAGGTTGATTGCATTGGCATATAAACATTTGGAACTAATCCATCTACCAGGTGAAAAGGGATGTTAGAACAGTACTTCTTGTACCATCTGCCTGACACAACTTATGTTTCTGTACCAAACATGGCCAAGCAGCATCTCTCAAATTATGATCCAAGCTCTTTGGCTAGCATCCAAAGCTTCCGTGAGCAAAGGCTTACATGAAATAATGGAATTGAAAAATAGAACCTCAAGACTTCTTCATTAAAAATGTAGCCAACTTCATTTATTAAACAATGAATATTTTATATACTTTAAAAAAAAAAAGATAATCAAAGCTGTACTGTGTGTCAACCATCTTGATCAAATTCATCAGAACATTCCCCATTTTTATTCTCTTTGAAATGGCAAGTATAATAGTTACATCAAGGGACTTGAATCAATTTGCTAGATAAATGACTGAGTGCTGACTAAGGATGTTAAAGAATGGCTGTTTTCACATTCCTGAATTAATATATGAATCACTGGATGCTTGTCCCATGAAATGCCAAAGATTTATGACATGGATGGACAATTTGCATCCCAGGAACCGCAAACAGCTCTTGGTCAGAAAATGTGCAGCACATAGAGATATAACCCTGGTTATTTTTCTTCCTGGTCGTTGGGCATTATAATTGAGTGTCCAACAGTAAATGGATGATTACTTTCATCCTGCCATTGATGGTAGGAAACCATTCAGCCTGACCTCTGCTACCAACTGATGAGCTGTTCAGATTGTCTGATCTACAGATCATCGGTTTTCCATTGCTGGGGGCAAAGGGAAACCAATAATCTTCAGTGACTCACTTCCTGCATACATGACAAAAGCTATGTAATGCCTGTATTTGTTCCTGAGCTTGGGTGATTTGAATAATAATTGCAATCATAAACTGATTTTATCCAATTCTTTTTCCTGGAGACAGCAAAACAGAAGATAAATAATTGGAGAAAAGTTCAAAATACAAAGGTCTGCAAATAGAACGACTGTGGCAAAAGAAAGCAAAGATACTACCAATAGTAAGAGGGACCTTGGGGGGCAATAACAACAATATTTGTAGCACCACTTGAACACCTTCAGCATTGACAACATCACCACCAATCGATTGGAAAAGGCAGATTTTGGAACAGCTAATCTCTTGCGATGATACCTTTAACACTATCAAACAACAACACCTGCTTATCCCAGTCCTTGGGTGGATAAACATGCCAAATTCAGTCTATCCAATCCTGACTCACACTGATGATGATGTTACCCAGTTAGGATAATGAAATCTCTGCAAAAAAACAAGCAAGCTCAGAGAGCTCCGAAGGCCCCAAATTTCAACCCCGAGCTACAAATATTCTCCTTTATTGGTACCAATCTAAACAACTGGTGAACTATGCAACCTGCCATAAGAATAAGTATAATAAAGTATGTCCATTTTAGAATAATAATCCACTTTAGGAAGAGATTCAACAATAATCCATGTTAGCCTATGTTATATTGTTTCTGTAACTACCGGTATATGACATAAGGTGTAAGGAATGGATTATGAGAGATACAGTCCAGTAACAGTTGATGGAGCTCTTGAGGTTTCAATATGCGCTCACTTTGTAATATGTTGCAGTCTAGGAACTGCTCTAGTTCAACAATGAACCACTTTTATGTATCTTCAAACCAAATTTGGAGGAGCCTTTTATGTGATTCAGGGCTACTCTAGAATATTATCAAGTCTCATTTTATGTTAAGAGATCAGGGAGAAAGGGAGGCAAGTAGTTATTCAAGACTTTTCATGGCAAGAAGAAGTAACTGGAATGTATTTGTTTCATTGGAATGAAATATAAATCCACTTAGGTTTTTTTTAATTCAGCTTCCTATGAAAAGCTGAACTTTGCGTTTTCAATCACAATCTGCAATGTTAGATATCCCTTTCTTTAAGGAATGAATAAGACGTTTGAATCCCCTTTGGAAATATGCTATTTTAGATAGTGGGAAGTGGGAGGTAACTTTATTTTATTAAACCCAACACATTCTATGAAGTAAGATAATTTCAAAGATTCCTTTCAGCTCTCTGTACATTAACTTTCACTCTTTTTGGTGACTAGCCTTTAGGAAACCAGCTAAGTTTGACATCTGGAGAATAAATACAGCCTTGCTAGGTCCTGGAGACTTTCACATAATCTTCATTATGATATTTTTGGCATTGCACACCACATAAATATTCATGCTTTTGAAAAGACTTCCTATTTCTATAGATTTCTTTGTCGTATGCAGGTGCAATTATAGATTCATGAATACAGCTAATCACTTCTAATACTTAACAGGAATGCAGCCATTGCAGTAAAACCCATCCTGATTTTTTTTTTTATTTTTTTTTTTTGATGATGCTGCAGGCTTCATGAATGGCTTCAAGAATGAGGATGCTGTCAAAAGGACTGTGGAAGAATATCTTGTTAAAGCAGATAGTTGAGCTCATTTCATGAAAGGACTCATTGGTCACATTCTAAAGTGGACGTTCTAAAGCTATTCTTCTACATGGCCCAGGCTACATTTTATATATATATACACCTATTTTACCATTCATAGCGCTCATCCTAAAATAGAGGATTCTGGCCTTCTATTTGAGCAAGAATATATTGGCTAAGGAGAAAGAGATAACCTTCTTGTGTGAGAGCAATCATATTTTCATTTCTGAAACAAAGCTACATTCTGATGTGTATCCTTAGTTCAGCATTGGAAGAGAAAGACATGTTTTGTCACAACCATCGGCTTCAAAACCATTTCTTTCAAGAACAAACACACTTTTTGATCACTCAAAAATGAACTTTTTTCTCCCTGCTTAATGTTTTAATGGATTTTGATTTCTTTTTAAGTGAATCGTCCTGTTTGCAAAATCATCAGTTAATTCTTGATGGGGAGTTTTGTTTTGTTTTTTATTTCCACTTATATCCTGCCCTTCTCTGGAGACTCAGGGCGGCTTACAATTTCAAGTACAACTCAATGTGCTTAGCAAATTCCTTCATTCCTTGTATA
>JANHFM010007696.1:13444-32709 GCA_032468115.1 Grayia smithii | reverse complement strand
ACAAAGTCAGTTTATTGCCCCCAACAATCTGGGTCCTCAGTTTACCTACCCCGAAAGGATGGAAGGCTGAGTCAACCAACACTAATTGCAGGCAGATGGAACTAAGTGGAATCACTTAGCCAGAGCACTAATTAAGTGCGCACTAATTAAATGCACCACCGAGGCTCTTCAATTCATGAAGAAGCTTCTTGGATGAGAAGCGAAACGTCTTCAAGGAAAAATAAAGTCCAGTTGCCTTTTGAAAAAGCACCTTTGGGACAACCATGACCTGTATGACTGAGAATCTCCATAGACATATAGTAATGCATCTCTGTCTGCTCCTTTCAGGCAGTGCAATTTGTGAACAAGAAACTTCTTGAAAGAGACCCAGAAGAAAAGGGCCTCTTTGATGTTATTGTTCTCTCCAATAATAGTCCAGAGAGTGGTGTGAGAATAATCAACAGCGTGAAACAGTATGGTAGGTTGACTTTTGAGCTGGTCTCCCAAAGATGGGTGACTTTGAATCGGTTATTTTCTTTTAGTATCACAGGATTGTTGTTGAGAAAAATAGGAGGAGGGGTGCTATATATGTGTCTTGAGCTGCTATGGTATATAAATCTAATATAGATCTAAATATAGATCTAATAAACATAATTTTATAACTTTAGTATCATCATATGAGGGAAAACACTGAGCTTGAGAATTAATTATTCTTCTGCCAACTCCATTTTTTATCAGTTATCCAAAGCCAAACAGCCTTTCTCTTCTTTCCCTATAAAGTTTCAAATGTGCTCTTGCTCCATTTCAATCTCCATTAAGAAAAACCCCTGGAGGAGCCAACTAACCACTTCATAGTTTTTAATAGTTGGATTGCAAAAATGAAATTTCATAATATATCTTCTTGCTGCTTCAACCTCTGTTTGTATTCTTCCTTATTTGTTCCTGGGTTTTAAGGTTTGGAAATCTCCAAGTTTTGCTTTGTCAGTGATGAAGATTCTACTCAATATTTGAAAAGCCACAATGTAAAACTTTTTCTCTCTGCTGACCCAAAAGATGTGTGCAATGCGCTTCAGAGAGGTTTGTCCTTCTTTTCTGTTCCTTCCCTTTTTATCTGAAATATTTGCTTTTCTTATATTTTGTTGCCATCTCCCTGGTTATGTCCTGAGATGAATATGCTCCTCCATTATAGTCTATTGCAAATTCTGCAAGAATCTGCAAGAGAAAATCCTTCATGCTCTTCCAAGATCAAACCAACAAGGAACAATATCTCCTCTGGGTTGGCTTTTCAACTTCAACATTCAGTCAATTACTTATATCAGGTTATTTGTAGCATAAACACTGAGGGCAGGAAGTAGTGCTAGATGCACTAAGTCCCAGTTGGTGTCACTATTTAGCAATGCAGGTTTTTCTGAAGTTGGTTGCTATCAGGGAAGTAAGTCTACTTTTCATTAAAAAGAATAGGTATTTTCTGTCATGCTCTTCAGGTATTTCAGTAGAACTATTAGAAGCACATTGAGAAACATTGATCTAGTGCATTCTTCTCTAACTTGGTGTCCTATTTGACCTGCAACTCCCCAGAATTTCCAACCAGTTGAAAATTCTGAAAATTGTATGTCTTGTAGAAAGGGAGGAGATAGATTCTGCATTTTTAACCATTTCTGTTTCATGCAAATTAATAATCCACATCATCTTCAGGAAATCAGGAATGATAAGGAATTGACTTGTTAAATTGGGACCAGAGCCAAGATGTCTCTTCTGAACAAGCAACGTAACAAGTCTATTTGTCATGCAGGAGTCTCAGCAGCCCTCATCTTTCAGCAGGAGATACAGGCTCCTAGAACCCAATTACGAGTTGTCTTTGATGGTGATGCTGTACTCTTTTCGGATGAGACTGATCGTGTCTTTCATGAAAAAGGTCTTGAGGAAGCAGTAGAATATGAGAAAATTATGGAAACTGTACCCATGGGAGAGGTAAGATTGCTACATTCCTAGAAGATACCCCTATCTTCTCTCTTTATTTCTTCTTGAGATAGGCAGTGTTTTCAAGGTTCACTATGAGGATCTGACCTTAAGATCTAAGTGCAAAACATCACTGAGCCTGAACCCAAGTATCTTCCCACTGCTATTACTGATCTTCTTAATGGCTAACTCACTCCAGGTTTCTCTTGTCTTCCTGCCACTGCTACTAATCTTCATGTCAACTCGTCAACTAATCTTCATGTCAGTTCCTTCCATCTTCAACTGTATGTTCTACAACAACTGTAGAAATTGTATTTTTCATTCAGTTTACCAACGAATGACAAAGAATGAGATATAACTTTAAAAAAGAATTCACAGCTGGTTAATCCAAAGTGAGCTGTCCGCATAATACCTCTTCACAGGGATATTCAGTTCAAAGGCTAACTGATGACAAATTTGCTTTAATGTATTTATTTAGGCCGACAAAGCAGCCCCTCTATATGTTTGTTACATAATGCATTAATGATTATGAAAATACTGAATTGAGATATGAAAATACAATATAAAGTTCCTCCATGTTGCCTAATGGATGGATTTTGATTCACTACTTTACTGAATTGCCTTCATGACCAACTCTTATTGTTAATAGGCTAAAGTAAGATCCCCATGTTGATCACATGATTCATTGTAAATTAAAATTATAATAGAGCTTAATTGTCCTTCTCTGAGTATAATAAGTGGTTTTTCATTTCTGCTCGGCAGCTTTCTGTAAAATGATACAGTACCATTCTTTCTGCTTCCTGCCATCTTTTCCAGGGCCCCCTGAAAGCCTTTGCTTTGCATCTTGGGAAGATGCGTAAAAAGTTTAGTCAAGAGGACTCTCCCATCCGCATCTATTTGGTGACTGCCCGCAGTGGCCGTGATATGGGCACCCGGGCCATCAAAACCCTTCGGGAATGGGGACTACCAACTGATGAAGCCTTCTTCATGGCTGGAGCTCCAAAAGGTCCTATTCTCTCCAAGATCCAACCCCACATCTTTTTTGATGATAATTTTCACAATATCCAAGGTGCTCAAGATGTTGGCATACCCTCCGCATTGGTTCCTTATGGTTGCCAGAAGGGATCGTAAGATCACAGTGTTCTGTCAGTTAACAATACCAATATTTCCAAGTAAAGGGATACAAAACAAACTTTTAAATGTACAGTGATAAATTACATTTACAGAAAATAGGAAGTGACTTTACCTGATCAGGGTAAAGTTCTTATTGAAAAAAAGGGGGAAATCAATGCTTAACATGTAGCAAATTGGTTCCTTTCTTTGCCTGTACAATCTTTTTTTCCATTGATGACATTTAGATATTTTTTGTTATTACAACAAAAGGTGAATCCAAAGAAAACATTCTGGACTTCTCTATTGTTCGGGTATGTAGAGAAAAGCTATTTGCATGGGACAGACTTTGCTTTCCAAGTGGAATTACTGTAACCATAAGAATTCCATTCAAGCATCGCCGTGAAAAATTAACTATTCTCGCTAACAGCTTAAATTCCCACGTGGTTGCTCCCAGTGACACCAATTTGCTACAGGTCTTATAAAGAATCGTCTTTTCTCATTTTAGGGTGTTTTAATCCTTTCACGCTGTTTGAATTGGATGTATCTGCCCCTTTTCCTGGATTCTGTAGTCTTCCAGCTTCCTTCTTTCAATCAGTTTCCAGACTGAGCTACTGAATTATGGCAGCAAACTACTGGTTTGGCGGAAAAACTGGACTATTTAAACCTTGGCTTGGATTTAGTTTATCAGAAACCAAGACCAACACCCATCTGCAACTCCCTAAAGAACTCTCCCCAACCCCTAGAGATCCATGTCCATCACGTTGGTGACATAATTTTATTCTGTGATCCTTGGCCATCATTTCCCTTAACCCAAAGTAACAGCCACTTCAGCCTTTTAGCAACACCTTGGAAATCATTTCACATAACACCTTTGAAAATTACCTGCTATTCACATGCAGGGAAGAATTTTAAAAAGTTGAGAGTGAAAATCTGAAATGTATTTTTTAAAAAAACCCAAACTTAAAAGATGAATTTGAACTTATTTTAAAATGATTACTTTCTTTAGGTACACGCGAGTTACTCCTTTAAAGATATTAGAAAATGGAGCATAAATAATTTAAATAGTCCTAAGTGTCAACATCTTGCCTAATCTTGAAGAAAGCTAAGCAGGATGAGACATACATAAATTACTTGGCACCATCTGATAATAACTGCAGCTTTTTCCTGGTCCTATTTCATATTTGTAGTTTCTCCTACATTTTTACATTTATTTTTATTATTGCCAAGCCTATTAAACTGAATAAAATCACTACCGAAACTACCATGAATGGGATGGCAAATATTCTGTTCTTCTGTAATTAAAAAGCAAATACTGACTGTGTCCATGATATAACATCACTAGTTCCAGTTGTGACCATTCCCGTAGCAGGAGACCCTGGCAAGAGTAATACGCTCTCTTGCCACCTCTTACTGCAGATACTGCAATGGACTGTGGATGAGACTGCCTTTCAAGACCTTTGAAGAGTCTTGGTGGCACAGTGGTTAGAATGCAGTATTGCAGGCTAACTCTGCCCACAGCCAGGACTTTTGATCCCGGCGGGGCTCAAGGTTGACTCAATCTTCCATCCTTCTGAGGTCAGTAAAATGAGATACCAGATTGTTGGAGCAATATGCTGACATTTGTAAACTGCCCAGAGAGTGCTGTAAAGCATTATGAGGCAGTATATAAGTCTAAATGCTGTTGCTATTACTCAGAAACAAGTAGTCAGGAAAAGTGCAGATAGTCATTCTGACCATGGAATTCTGATTTTGTAAATGCTGTATTGGCCTCCAGTGGATCTTAGAGTAAAATATAAAAAGCTCTTCTCTAGCACTCTCTCTCATAATACATCCTATACATCTGTAGGCAAGCTGCTTAATTCAAAGGGTTAAATATGGTGAATTTGAGTATAAATGCTGTCAAATTTTTTAATTAAATAGCTGATGCTAAATATCTGATGTGAAAAATGTATTTTCTGCCACTTACTTTGCAAGAACCTATTTAGGTTTTAACATGTGATGGTTGTGCAATTGCTGTGTACATATACGGTATCTAGTTTAAAATAGCTATTAATGAATCAACACTTCTACAGTAAAATTATTTCATTGACAATGTGAAACATTTTTATATCAATACCATGTTTCTCCGAAACTAAGACCTCTCCGGATAATAAGGCCAATCAGGGTTTTGAGCGTGTGCACTAAAATAAGCCCTCCCTTGAAAAATAAGGCCTTTGAAGTGCCTGCAAAGCTGGTCCCCACCATTGCTTGGGGGGGAGGGGGGAATATGTCCCATGTACCCCAAATCCACCTGCCATCCACACGTAACAGCCTCGCGGAGCAGATCTGGATCTCGCGGATCTGGCTGCAAGCAGAAATGGCAAGCAACAGTGATGGGACATCCGGTCGCAGCAGCGTGGCTGGGCCAATGACATGGTGCAGAGTCCTGGGAAGCATGGCTGGAAGCGCGTGCACGGCTGCAGGGGTCAACAACTGACGGGCAGCAGTGTTGCACTGCCACCGGAAGTCCCATAGCCTCTGTCACCTCCCTGTTCTTCGCACTGGCTGCATACCTCATTGCCTGCTTGTGTCACTCATGGCCAGACTCAGCCAGGAGAGTGGCCTGATGATGAGTGGCTGGCCAGGGCTGTCCTGATGTGTCCTGCTGCTGCAGCCTTGCTCATCATTGACTCACCAGCTCCAATGGTTGCAGCTCTGTGCCCCACAACCACCACCACCACCACCAGGTAGAGGCGAGGCGAGCTCATGCCTCTACCTCAAAAAAAAATAAGGCCTCCCCGAAAATAAGGACAAGCGCTTATTTCGGGGGTCAAAAGAAAATAAGAACCTGTCTTATATTCTGGGAAGCACGGTATATATATTTGCTATTGTTATGAACTCTTCACAAGAGAATACTTTAATATATGTTTAATCTATTAAAACTAGCACTTGCCAAAAAAAAGTGTATTGGAATGATGCTTATTACAGGCAAACTAATTACTACAAGCAGAAGCATCAGAAGCTATAAGAATGAGGACATTCATTGCATTTGCTTAAAAGTAGCTAGGCATATTCTTTATAAGATATAGAAATAATGTCTTCTATTAAAAATCATTTTTACAAAAATTAGAAATAGTTTCTAGTATAAAGATTTTCAGTCTTTAGAAACTTAATGTCCACTTACCTTGTCAAAAATCTAAACCCAACCAGGATAGAAGCCTAGGAATTTAATTTTTTATTTTGTGAAAAAGTTATTAATGTATTGACAGGAAATCTGCAATTATATTTATCATTTATTGCTATTTCGAGAATGAGGTTTCAGTTATCAAGTGTTTCACAATAAACAAACAAATGTACTAGTCCATTTATGGACAACCACTGATCTAGATAATTGATTGACCGATCAGTTTGCTATCCCAAATTGTCCATCACAAGACACCATACAGCTCTTTAGCGCAATGATTATTTGAAATATAATTAAATAACATTCCAAATGTTAGTTTGCTCATCTGTGTGGGTGAGATAAGGGGCAGTGTGTTCAAAAGGATTATATGTCCGTTTTAAATGCTGTAATCACGGGCTTCTTCTGGAATTAGCATTTAACTAGCTGAAAGGACAAACCAAGAGTCAGGATTAAGAAGAAAGTCAAAATGAGATCCAGGAAAATCAATGGTACAATAATATGCCACCGCTGAAGAACACAGCCTTAACTAGTAGGAGAGCTTTACATTCCATTCTGCCAGGAAAATCCTGTGAATAGTCTGGATTAACAAATATACTCTAGAAACTGGAAATGCCACATTTAAAAGCTGCCACCTGCAATTTTATGGTTCACCATTCAAAGCAACTATGTAAAGCTCCTGCCACTGCTACCATTGTACAATTTAGTGCGATGTATGTTCCAGTCACTTGGAAGTTGCAATAACTACGATGTAAAAATTATCTCATATTTAATCTGCAGAGTGCAACCTATAAAATAACCATGTGTGCCAAAATAAGTGCCTTATGTGACATTGGACATAGCCAGCAATTGGACACAGAACTCAGATTTGGAGTAAAAGTACAGCTGTTCCTGGATTGTGTAGCATATTAGAAAAATAATGTATGTTAATTAAGAAGCATAACATCTACTCCAGGGGTGTCAAACTGGTGGGCCACAGCAATCTACTCCCTTAAGTGAAAATTGCTAGATAAGAATGTCAGCTAAAAATCTTTCTTCACATCAGTGAGTCTCACATATACAGAGAATAGTGTTTTAACTCACGTTAGCAATTAAAAAGTAAGTAATCAAATAGTGGAACATAATTTGCTCAAAAAGTCTTTGCTGTATACTATATAGCCATTCCACAATTATCACTTCAGGTGGAGTTTATGTGTCACAGAAATCAACATAACCTCAGCTACACTGTATGTTAAAACATAATTTAGAATCATCAGTTTCTTGACTTATAATGAACACTTCCTCTTTATTGCAGATGTAACATACACACATGGATTGTAATCATGAAACGATTTCATTTTTTCTCCCATCAGTGTTCAGCAGCCTTAGTCTGGGTCTTGAAAAACTCTATTGCAGAAGTTAGGTGCACTCCATAGCAGCATGAAATTAACTTCTTTAATTAAGGAAATTGTACTCCCTAGGATTTCCTGACAGTACTAATGGTGGCTCAAGCATCTATGTAAATGGAAATTAAACAAGGTAGAAATGCTGGGCAGAAGCTAAGATCTTGCAGGCAAAAGGACTCAGTATTGAAGTTCTTCAGCAGCATGATGGGTAAAGGGAAGCACTCACTCACAGAGCTCGAGTGACCTGTCACCCTGAGCAAGCAAGATTGCTTAAGTGCAAAGGCAGAAGGAATAAACAGTCATGTGCATCAAAGATTCATCAGCACATAGGCTGATGAATGACCAAGCAAAAAGTGGTGGAACATATCAGGGGAAAGGGAAACGTTTGGGTTTTCTTTTTCTATTGGTTCAGCAGAAATTTTGAGCAGCTTGCTTAATTTTATCATGTAAGGAGAGGGATCATAGCTTGAGGGTAAAGAACATGCTTAATCCCATCTGCCTAAAAACCAGCCAGTGCAGGGGTGGGTTCTACCCACCTTCACTACCGGTTCTCTTCGTGTGCGCGCGTGTGCGTGCGCGCACGCGAAAACCGCGCTAAGCGTAAACCGCGCTATTGAGCATGCACAGAAACTTTTCTCCTGAAAAAATCGCCGAAAAAGCGGTCTGCGCATGCGCAGAACGCTAATTTCAGCGATTTTTGAAAAAAAAGGTAAGTTTGGCCGCGCAGGTGGGCCCGGGTCCGGGACGCTGCAAACCGGTTCGGTGATGTCACAGCGTCACCGCTACCTATTCGCGCGAACCAGACCGAACCGGGGGCAACCCACCACTGAGCCAGTGTCAATATTAAGATTCCTTGCACCTGCAACCTTTTCTGTGGTTAAGTTCATGTGACATGGTAAAACAAGATTAATGGAACACTTTGCTGAGTTGCATAATACATTCTATTCAAAAACTGTTTTATGGCATGATATAATGAGGCAGTTCATACAAAATACTAAGACAATGGCTTAGGCACAAAGCCAACCACATGACTGTGGGCCAGTTGTCATCTTTAAGTCCTAGGAAGAAGATAGTGGCAAATTACTTCCAAAAAATGTTTCCAAGAAAATTGCATGGGCTTCTCCATGCAGTTGCCAGGTGACAAGAATGACTCAAAAGCACCAAAACAACAACCAAGAGCTAGTTCATACCACATGTCAATGGCGGCCCTTCAATATCATGATGATATCGAACAATACAATCAAACCTCATTTTCACCTAGTCCAGTGGATTCCAGACAATGAAAACTAATTTCAAATGTGCATAATCGATCATATTTTTTTCCAAAAACATAGGGCATCATATGAATTTCTATTTTTTTACCCTCAAAACACTCTGTGGAATAGAGTGAGCAGAAAATATTGCCAGTTTAAACTACCCAGAGGAGATTATGACTTCATGAAGACTTCAATCTACATCTCCCAAAACTTGCTGCAATATACCTTACACTAGCCTTCCACAACTGAGTGCCCTCCAGATATACACTTCTTAATTGCCAACCAGAATAGATATTTGTTATGCTTTACATACATATTAGTCCATTGACACAAATCAACTTAGTAAGGATTATTGTACTACAAATTTCATATATGATGAAGCGTAGTTCCATGGTAGAGAATATGCTTTATCTGCAAAGAGCTTTGTGGGCAAGAGATGATTGATTTTGCTAGATGAATGTGATGGGAGTAATAATCCAACACATCTCAAAGGCACCATGCTGTAATGCTGGCTTCCTTGGTAGAGCTTCAAAATGTTTTGCAAAATGTTATCCCAGATTCACATCACAGTATTATTTACTGTTATGTTCTCCTCATGAACTGAGAATTCTAAAACATGGTTTATGGCTTTGTGTGTTCAGTGAAGCTAGTCAATTGTAGCTTGTTCAACACATCATATTAAAACCTTCATTTTTCCACAATTATTCCTGTTCAAAAACAAGCAGTTTCATGACAGCTAGAGCTGATCCAAAAAACCCCCTCCTGACAACAGGTCAGGGAACAGAGTACGATTTGGCTTATGAAGAAGTCCTAGTTTTTGGCTAAGTTACCTTTTAAGTCAGCTGCCTAACCAGACCAGGAAATTAACCAAACATAAGCAGCAGCTAACAGTTTCCAAGCTCAAATAGAAATCCATAGCAGATGTTGTCAGTTCAGTTGCCTAATCTGATGCAGAGAACCATGAAGATGGACTTGAGTGAAATATTTAGAAGCCATTACAACAACAAAAAGAACAGCTCTGGAAAAGGAGCTTATATTAGCAAGAGACTCAGGGACCAGATAAAAACACAAACTATCAAAAAATGTGTTAATATAGCCTACTTCAGGGGTCAGCAACCCGCGGCTCTGGAGCCACATGTGGCTCTTTCATCCCTCTGCTGCAGCTCCATGTTGCTGGTCAGCTCCACAATTGATAGATCTTTCAGTTAGGACAGATAGAGTCCTAACGCTGTGCTACAAGGAGACTATGGTGGGGGAACTGGACTTCTGGTCAGCAGAGGAAAAAGGACGCCACTCTAGGAGAAGACTATGATGGGGGAACCGGACTTCCGGTCAGCTCCAGAATTAAACAGGGGCTTCCGGTTAGGACCTTTGTGGCTCTTTGAGTGTTTAAGGTTGCCGACCCCTGGCCTACTTCAATAAAACTTTGTTCCAGATTTCTTATGGAGTCTGTTTTCTGGTCTGGACAATTCTGAAGGGTTGATACCTGACTGGCCTTTTTTTTGAGGTACGTCATCTAAGCAGCTTGACCTGAAGATAATACAGTAACTCGGGGTTACTTCATGGGATATGATGAAGCTATTCCATATCAAGCAGAATTTTTTTCTTTGTTTAACTGATTAGAGTCATTTTGCGCTTCCTGATTTTTCAATCAGGAAGTTATTTTGCACTTCTTTCCATTTCACCACAGCAGGGGTGTCAAACTCATGTTGTCACAATTGTGTCACATGATGTATCTGGACACACCCTTCACTAAACTGGGTGTGGGCGTGGCCAGCATGTGATGCATCTGGGCCCCGTGGTCCTGGAGTTTGAAGCCCTGCACCACAGCCTCTCTCTAAAAGTGTTCTAGTAAAAAGCCTGACTAAATAGAGCAGGTTTTTCTTCATTTAAACCAATGGCAACTATGAACTAGATTCTTTTCACAAATTGATTCATTAATACTTGTGCCACAGTTGTCCTAAAGCATAGCTGGCTAGAGAATTCTGGGAGTTGAAGTCCACAGGTCTTAAAGCTGCCAAGTTTGAAGACCTCTGTCCTAAAGGCTGTGTGAAAGCAGCCTAAGGAAAATTATTAATGAAAGGGAACCAATTATTTCTTTGCAATCCTTTTCTAATTGGCAAATTGAGATGCTTTTTAATCCCTCAATTCACTTAGCCTGTTAATGAGCATTGAAATGTTGCTTGTCTTTTTTAAATCCTGTAATCTTTCCAAGCCTTTTCCCAATGTAGTTGCCAAATTTCATATTTCTTCTAAGAATCTTTTGAGTGTGGGTCCTGTGCTCATCCAGAATATCTCTCCCCAAAAACTATAGGATCTTTCCTCATGAGGTATGTAGCATAACTCAATCTTTGTTGGATTAACATATCAGGAGATAGGTCATATCTGCCGTCTATAGAATAGAAAGCATAGGAACAACAGTGAGAGAGTGTTATCTCTCTAGCTCCAGTTTCTCAGCAGCCATCTGGCATTTGAATGGCCTCTGATGAGAGGCAAAATGTGGGACTGAGATGGACCTTGGCCTGATCCAGTAGAACTATTTCTATGTTCTTATGCCAGGAATTGCACTTTTCTTGTGTTGCCATATAGTAATCCTACAATTTTTATTGTCACTAGTGCTATCAAACAGTAGATGATATGCCTTAGATATAAACTAAGGCAGGTGTTTTCAAACATTTCCAGGCTGGGGAAACTCTAAAAAAAATATGTGAGGAAGAAATGATTTGGTAAAGGTAAAATATTCAATGCATGTTTGCAGCAGTTCTTAAGCTCTTTATTTAATTCCCCTGACAACAAATTTGCTCTTTGGACTGGAACTTCGGTAAATGTGAAATAATCAGCCTTATTACACAGGCTGCTCATAGTGTTATAGTAAAGTTGGCAGGTTCCTAGAACCAATTTGGTCAGCAGCTTCCTCCCCCTACCAAAAGCTTCTGCGGTATCAGCAAAACCTAAGGCAGCATCTGGAGCAATGAATAACAATAAGCTTACTAGACCTTTTTGATAAAGGTAAGAGATTTTCCAAACCTTTCCCATCCTCTTTTCACAAGTTTTAAAGGTAAAGTTAAAAAGCCTATGTAGATCTCCAAATGCTGTACTCTTGCTGTCACTGGGCAGATGCGCATGAAAAAGGACACTTTCATGACTGTAGATACTGAAAAGAACTGGAGAGAGAGAAACAGATTGAAATTAAATTACTGAGTTAGTTGTTAATTGAATACATTTTAGACCATTTCAAGTCTATTTGTTTAAAAACTATCTTGCACTTTAATTGCCTAGTGATAGCTTTAAGTGGGACAGCAATGTGGGGTTTCCCCTAAACTCACTATTACTGTTGGATAAACAGGTACGGGTGGGCTATAGCTTAGAAGAGCTAATCAGTGGTGGGTTGCTCCCGGTTCGGTCCGGTTCACGCGATCCGGTAGCGGTGATGTTGTGACGTCACCAAACCGGTTCTCCGCGTCCTGGAGCTGGGCCCACCCGTGCTCCCGCACTTACTTTTTTCGGAAAAAAACCTTGAAAATAGTGTTCTGCGCATGCGCAGACTGCTTGTTTCAAGGTTTTTTTCCTTAAAAAAAATAAGTGCGCATGTGCAGTTGTGTGCTTTAGGCACGCGCGTGAGCGAAATGAGCGCACACGCACAAATCGCACGCACGCACATGCAAGAAGAGAACCAGTAGTAAAGGTAAGTAGAACCCACCCCTGGACCTAATGTATTGGTCACTATATGCTGCACCACATGATGCTCCTCCTGAGAAGGAAGCCCTGGTGACATTAACTCACACCTTTGCCATCTCCCAATTACATTACTTGAAGAAGCTTTATATGGGGGTGCCTTGGAAAAATACTTAAAAGCTGCAATTGGTTCCAAATGCAACGTGTTAATGACTGAGAGCTACTATCCAGATCTAACATCTTATGTCAGATACAGTGGTGGGATTCAAAAAATTTTACTACTGGCTCTGTGGGTGTGGCTTGGTGGGCATGGCATGGATTGGTGGGTGTGGCTTGATGGGCGTGGCAGGGGAAGATTACTGCAAAATCCCCATTCCCTCCCAATCAGCTGGGACTCAGGAGGCAGAGAATAGATGAGGGCAGGGCCAGTCAGAGGTGGTATTTACCAGTTCTCTGAACTACTCAAAATTTCCACTACCGGTTCTCCAGAACTGGTCAGAACCTGCTGAATAGCACCTCTGGTCAGATATAACATCTGATGTACTATTGGTGGCCAGTAGGCTTCTGATTACAACTGGGTTTTAACCAATAAAGTACCCTTGATACTTGCAAGGTTACTTGCTTCAAGTGGATCTTCTCCATCTGCTGCATTTGAATGAAGATGCTATGAGTTCTACCTATATTGGACATTTAGGGTAAAAACAAGGAACCACCTGCAACATTCCAGACATCATCTTCATTCCTGAATTTGAGTTATTCATACAGATATTTAGAGGTTGATGCCTACTCATTGGATACCTATGTGTAATAGTTTTAATTACACTGTTGAAGTTATGATGTTATTGGTCATTTAATGTATTTTTTTTAATTTTAACTCCACACTGCCAGAAGTCCTTATGGAATATGGTGGTATAAAAATATTGCATATCTGTATGTAGTCTATATATTTTGCAGATTTGTGATAAGTTTAATGAGAAGAATATGAAACTATACAAATGACTGCATAGTTGTTCTTCCAGACAAAAAACACATCAAAAAACAGAGCTTAGTAATCCACCAGATATTTTTTTATGTTCTCTGATCTCTGCACTGATGCTGCCCAAAGATTTTGCTTTATTAACTTTTGGCTGAAACTTAAGGCTATTTTGAAAACTGGGTGGTAGCTGGGAGAACATTGGGAAATGGCTAAGCAAGCCAAAAATGAGAAAATGTGGGTTGAGACATATACTGTAGTAACATTTTATCTTCTCTATTAGCAACAGAAAGTATCTTTTGTCCATTTTATCAGAAAAAAAAAAGAATAAGAAAGAAATGTGTACAACAACTTTAAATAGGGACAAATCTGGGAGGCCAAAATCCAGAGAACTACATCATTTACCGTAAATGTTTGCAGTCCAAAGTGGTATTCGTGTTGTAAGATGTATGACTGTGCGAAAACAAAGAACAAAAATAAAGAGTAACCACAACTAGCTACAAAAACTCTTACGGCTCAGCATTTTGAAGTCTATATTTTTCAGTAATGTCCAATCCAACAAGTTGAGCTCCCAGCTCTGTCTTTGGCAAAGTGATACAATGTCCTCAAACAGCATCTTTAGTCTAAATGAGAGTTAACAATTCTTTTTGGTATATAGGGTGTAGGTTTATTTGTTTAACAACCACCATCAAATCTGAATTAATTTATAGAACATTTGGGATCACAGGGAAATACATAGAGTCACATATGTGCAAATCTATGTTCAAGCAAAAATATTTCTAAGGTCTTACACTGCAGCTATCTTCTGTATACAATTTTACAATTCCCGCATATATTCCTCCTGAGGAATCTTTAAGATTGGTTAATCTTAACCAATCTACATTGGTTGTATCTTGGGTGGAGACCAGAAAATGAAAGTTACAATATGTGCTGTAGGCAGTTTCTATAGTTCTGGTATTACTTAGCAAACTGGAGGAGTGGGAAAGAGAAAATTACATTGGCCAGATTTCAAGAAGCTAAAAGAAGCTCCTGAAAGTTCTGATACTACAATAAAGATGACTAACAATATTTATTATTTATTTATTATTTATTTATTATTTTAATGTATATGCCGCCCAACTCCCAAAGGACTCCAGGCGGCTCACAATAAAAATACAATGATATAATATACTGTAAAAAATTTAAAATCAAGTTAAAACAGTAAAATAACGAGAACACTCATATCCCGTTTGCGGCCGGATCTTGCTGGATCACAATAGCGAGATCAATAGCCCCATGCCTGCAGGAAAAGCCAAGTTTTAACTGCTTTGTGGAAGGCCAGTAGGGTGGAGACAGTCCAGACCTCAGGAGTTAGTTGGTTCCAGAGAGCCGGAGCCGCCACAGAACCAAGGGTGGAAAGTCAACATGGACCTTGGGGGGAAGTATGCACAGCCACTGTCTTGTCTGGGTTGAGTCTGAGTCTGTTAACTCCATCCAGACCAGCGGTGGGTTGCCCCCGGTTCGGTCCGGTTCGCATGAGTAGGTAGCGGTGACGCTGTGACATCACCGAACTGGTTTGCAGCGTCCCGGACCCGGGCCCACCCCCGCGCCCCAACTCACCTTTTTTTAAAAAAATCGCTGAAATTAGCTCTCTGCACATGCGCAGAGCGCTTTTTCGGCGCTTTTTCCTAAAATAAAGTTCCTGCGCATGCGCGGTAGCACAGTTTATGCGCGCGCGCGAAGAGAACCGGTAGCGAAGGTGGGTAGAACCCACCCCTGATCCAGACCCTCACAGCTTCCAGGCACCAGCACATCACATCCACTGCTTCACTGAAAGGGCACGTTCAATTAGGATTAGTGTAAGAATTAAATTAGATTGAGTGTCAGAAGCTCTGAATCAGAAGTGGTTTACCAATAATGTGTTGATAAAGGAAGCCCTCTTGCATCATAGTGAGTGTTTCAAATCATAAGTTAGATATGGAAGTCCATGATAACCACAAAGGAAATCAAATGACACAAGAACATCATATCCTACAATGTAGCATTTTAATCTTTTTATTAATCCTGATTGTTCACCCCTAATTCTATGCTGTCATTGCTGATTTATTTCCTGTGCAGCTAGGTCTACTATGTAAGAGCTACAACACACTGAATATACATCAGATAGCAGCAAAAAGAATTCTGTATATATATACTTTTGCTGCAGTCTAGAGGTGACCCAGATATTTGCAGCCCAAATATGGTAGCCTTAAATATGGTAATTTGTGGTAGGCAATCATTCTTTTTGCTATCATCTGTGATCTAGAAGAAACAAGGGAGTTTACATTTGAATGATAAATAAAATAAGCCTCTTGGAGTTAATCATGACCAGTTTATAGACATTTTCCAGGTGCAGCTCAGAGAAGAAAACAAGCAAAAAATAAAATTAAGAAACCTCAACATTTAAACCTGGGGCCATGCCTATGCAAAGAACATGATTTTTAGTTTTTGTAGAAGCTGGGTTTTTTTATTTTTTGCCTTATATGATTGTATCTGGAATAAAATATCTTGTCTAATCATATCAAGTTCAGTCCTTACAAGCTTGAGATTATTTTGTCCTTGTTTTGAGTCCTAATTTCAAACTTGTGTCCATCGATTTTTTTTTGTCCTACATAGAATTCAAACAAGTATTCCTGGCAGAAGTTCACAAATCAAACTAGTAGAAGAGTATGTAAAGGCATTTTTAACATTATGTATTAAATTGTCGAGGCCTGAAATGGTGCTATTATTTACTCTGCCCCCACATTTATGCCAACTGCATTATCACAGACCATCAGAGACCAATACAGCTCTCCTTTTACAAAGCCCAAATATAATAGCTTCTGGTCACCTAATCTAGAAATAGCATTATAATACCTTTGTATTTAATTTGTAAGCTTTTCTTCTTTAGTTTTGAGGAAGATAGGCTTCTAACTAACCAGTGCTGTGACTGAATTTATAGCATATACTGTATCAGTAGTGGGATTCAAATCCCATTGCTATCAGTTCACTCGTGGGTGTGCGTGTACTCGCGTGCACTCGCTTCTGCGCAGAGACATCCGAGCAGGTGGGCAGAGCCTCCTGCCACCGCCATCGCTACCAGTTCACCCGATCCGGGGCAAACCGGTAGCAACCCACCACTGTACTGTCTCTATCAGATCCTTTCTGCAGATAAATTTTCTAATGTAATCTTTTCATACATTAACCACCTTCTCCAACTTGATGTCCTACAAGTGAAAAATTATGGAAGGTGTCATGGAACTTACTGACAAGCCAGTAGTTTAGGAAAGTCTTGACCTAGAAAAGACGTTGATGGGCTACGGACCTGCAGTGATCGTAGGCAACTTTTCAATAGTTACCAGCTACAGCTGAGTTCCTGAGCTTCTGGCAGGTTGTAGGTTCTATCCAGGAATAACACAGAAGAAATACAGCCATTTTTCAACACACATTTGGCTGGAGTTGAAGACTCCCATGAAATGATATCCATCTGTTACTGGCAGAAAATTTTATTCCATAAAATTTGATATGCTCACAGCCCTTCTCTACCCTTTCCCTATAGTCTCAGTTCCTGGCTTGCTGCTAAGATAGGGGTGTTCTGATTTCTGGTGTGCGACTTGCATGCAAGCAAAGGCATAGCCTTTGCTGACTCCCCCATTTCTTAAAATTGCCAGTTGATAGAAAATTCTACCAATGTTTTAACAGATGGGCACATAGTTACTGCCTCTATTTTAATGGGTAGCTCAGCCATCCCATCAATCAATTGTTCAGCAGGTGTTTTGATACAGGTTCCAGCAAGCCTGGAAATTTCAAAGAGCATTCAACCAAATCACATTCAAATCAGGTCAACAATACAGTCAATTGGTAGGGTGGATAAACGGCCCAGGGAAGTGGGAGAGCTTGCTCAAGCCAGAATTCCCATTTTAACAGGGTACTCAATCTGCTGCCAATCAGTTGTTTGGGAAGCTACCCTACCTGGACCAGGAGTCTCTTCTCACAGTCACTCATGCCCTCGTCACCTCAAGACTGGATTATTGCAACGCGCTCTACATGGGGCTACCCTTGAAGAGCATTCGGAGACTTTAGTTGGTCCAGAACGCAGCCACGCAAGCTGTTGTGGGTGTCCCGAGATACATCCACATATCACCAATTCTCCGCAAGCTGCACTCGCTTCCTATTAGTCTCCGGGTGCAATTCAAGGTGTTGGTCATTACCTATAAAGCCCTATATGACTCAGGACCAGGTTATCTCCAGAATCGTCTCCTACCCTGCGTCTCCCTGCGAACAGTAAGATCCCACAGAGTTGGTCTTCTCCAGGTTCCGTCAGCTAAACAATGTCGGCTGGTGGGCCTCTGGGAAAGGGCCTTCTCTGTGGCTGCTCCGGCTCTCTGGAACCAGCTATCTCCCAAGGCCCAGACTGCCTCCACCCTACTGACCTTCTGCAAAGCAGCCAAAACCTGGCTTTTCTGGCAGGCATGGGGCTGTTGATCTCGCGACTGTGATCTAGCGAGATCCAGCCCCTGATGGGATATGAATATTTGTTTTTCTACTGTTTACTGTTTTTTAAATTGCTTTTAAATTTTTGTATAAAGGTAATTTCTTAGGTTTTTTACTGTGAGCCACCCGGAGTCCTTTGGGAGTTGGGCGGCCTATAAGATAGATAGATAGATAGATAGATAGATAGATAGATAGATAGATAGATAGATAGATAGATAGACAGACAGACAGACAGACAGACAGACAGACAGACAGACAGACAGACAGACAGACAGATAAACAAACAAACAAACTGAATGGAGCAACTGGTTCACCAGGATGCATTCTGCTCAGGGGTGAAATCCAGCAGGTTCTGACAGGTTCTGGAGAACCGGCGGCGGAAATTTTGAGTAGTTCAGAGAACTGGCAAATACTACCTCTACTGGCCCCAAAGTGTCGTGGGAATGGAGATTTTGCAATATCCTTCCCCTACCACGCCCACCAAGCCACGTCCACAGAACCGGTAGTAAAAAAAATTGGATTTCACCACTGATTCTTCTGCTTTCTTCTGAAAGAAAAAGAAAAAGAATAGTAGCATATTTTCTCTAGAGGCAATACTACATTTAATCTTAGCCAAAATTCTGATGTAAGCCCCCCTCACCAGTCCTGGTAGTGATATGGACATATGAACATCTGCCCTATTAAGAGGATTTCCACCTCACACAATTGCCTCTACTTTGACTGAGACATGCAGAAAGTTGTCTCTAGGTTGGAAATTGCTATCATTTCCACTTTTAAACAACCTTAAATCCTGGGGGTGGATTATCTGGGTTTTACTTTACTTTTAGCACAATAGTTTAAGAGTATGTGAAAATAGGAAGCCTTTAGCATTCCCAAATTTAGAATAGAATAAAAGAGTTGGAAGGGACCTTGTAGGTCATCTAGTCCAACCCCCTGCTCAAGCAGGAGACCCGATACCATTTCTGACAGATGGCAGTCCAGTCTTTTCTTGAAAGCTTCCAATGTTGTAGTTCCCACAACTTCTGAAGGCAAGCTGTTCCATTGTCAGTTTGTGTATGCAGGGGGACAGAGGTCAACCCTTAGGCCCCTCTTATGTGGGGTGCCTCAGGGGTTGGTTCTCTCCCCCCTGCTTTTCAATATCTACATGAAACCGCTGGGTGAGATCATTCGTGGTTTTGGGGTGAGGTATCATCAGTACGCTGATGATACCCAGCTGTATATCTCCACCCCAGGCCACCCCAGGGATGCCCTTTCCGTGATGTCCCAATGCCTGG
>JANHFM010007690.1:28823-39259 GCA_032468115.1 Grayia smithii | reverse complement strand
CCTATACGTGCTTCAATTTAGAAAGTGGTAGTAGAGGAAACGCCCCGCCTTTCAGCATACTAGAGAGCAAACCAATTCAGTCCGTAGAGAAACCCCTTAAAGTCAGCTACACTTAAAGAGACATGCAGAGTAAAAAGAATTCAGCTGAGACGGCTGGGCCAGAACCGCATTAGGAAGAATTCCCACGAAAAGCAGGCAGTACTGTTGAGTCACTATAATTAGGATACTGGGGTCAACTATACCCTTTGGACACGTTAAACAAAATTGGACTTTGCTTCTTAGACACTCAAGTCCGTATTCTATGTGATCTGGCCATCGAATGAAAAGATAGAATGAATACACTGAAATAAAAGCAATCAAAACTTGTTTCATTCGACTTTTTTATTGGCCAACCCCCCACCCACCCCCAAAAAATCGCCTTTTTCAGCACCTTCTTTATTAATCCTTCTAAAAGTGATCTTTGTCCTTCCCGATTCCTTGAGCAAAAGCGAAAAAAAAAAAATCTAAAGCGACCCATTCCCGCTTTTGAAAGCTCCCTTCTTCCTTCCAGCTTCCCATCCATAGAGACAACAAGCCTATTTTCCCCCTTTCCTCGAAAGACGGCTCGAACCTATATTGGGTGCTGTGAAAAGACGGGTGCTCGTTTAGACCAAAATTCATACCCCGTCCTATCAGCAGCGCGACTATGACGTTTCTCGGTCCTAAACCAATCAGAAGCGACCGGTGTGCAAGCCGCTTGTATTTGAATTTGGTAGCTTGCTGAACAAAAGAAGCGGGGCAGCGGCGACGCCTTAGCAAGCTGGCGATCGATAAAAAGGGCGTTCGAGGTTTGGGTAAGTAACATATTTACGAGAAAATGAAGTCCGATGAACCTAAATGAGCCCTAAATGCTACTTTCTCAGTGTAACGGATCAGTTAAAGTAGCTGAAACATAAGCTGTTGCTCAAGTAGGGAGGGATATGTTGAGCTGTCTACAATAACCGGATGGGCCATGTTTTTTAAATCTTCGGAGCAAGATGGCAGTGCGTGGCAGGAATTCCTAGTAAAATGGGAAAAAACTGCCTACTTACGAGGACTATTAACTCTGAAGCCTTACGCATGCTTAACTTGAGAGTTAGGACTGTTTGCCTTCTAAATACTCAGACGTGAAATTGTACCTCTCGAATGTAGTGAGACGTTTGTCTTTAGTGTAGTGCATAGGCTAGAGAAACAGCAAAATGTTTTGGTATCTTCAAGTGAGTGGCAAGGAAACCTGCCTTACTTTCGAGATTTAAAACGTACAAAACTGCAGGGACTTTGCAGGCTATCCCCTGGAGTCAACTTAAAGACTCCCTTCATTATGATGCTTTAAAATTTTGTGCTCTTTCCGCAGTTCCTGCAAATTGCTGCTTTGTTCTGTATATAAATTTGACTAGCAAAGTAGAATTTGAAAAGTGTCCTCAAAATTATTCCATTGTTAGTGTGAGTGAAACCATAATTGTCTTCTAATATATATAGCCTGACGTGTGTGTTATCTCTTGCTAAGGTTAACTTAAAGCCACATCTAGCATTTATGATGATTTTTAGGATCACAAGAACTACACCATAACTTGTTGAATGTCACCCACTTCCTTAATACTTCTGGTACTTTACAAAAAATACAATAAAACAAGTATAAAACACAAATTAAGGAATGTGAATTAAGGAATAGTTATTTTCTAAGCAGTGTTTTGTTAAAATAGTAAAGCTGTGATAGATAATAAGATACTATATCTGCTTACACTAATTATATTTTTGTGGTTGAAAAGTGTGTATATAAAGATATTACAGAAATAATGGTGTTATTAGTGTGTTGAGTATATTTTCTGAATTATTTTAAAGTCCAGGCTCCCTTTCCCAAAAATAATAATAAATACAATTCCAATGTTTGATTAAAATGTTAATAACGTTTAAACATCTACTCTTTATTTTGTTTGTTTTAAAGACTAATAAATGAGATACACTCTGGATAGATGTAATTCTGTTCTCACCTTAGATTGTCACATTGGCGTCAAGAATACTTATTTTTGAGAGATATATAGGGGACTGAATTTTATTTAGAAAAGGGTGGTCACTAAGTTTTAAAAATAATTTCATTGGTTACTGTTGGCTTCCCATTTAAAATACTGTATGTCCATTAACCTTCAAAGTCCAATCCAGAGCAGCCCCAGAATATTTAAGAGTATCTTGTAACAATAGAAAACATTGAAACAGAAAACTGACAGCAGATAAGACCCAGTGGTCCATCGAGTCTGCCTTTTAAGTTTATTTGTTTTTGTTTCTTTTAATTTTTTTCATGTTTATTGGCATTTATTTATTTATTCATTCATTTTTTATTTTTTATCAGATGTTAGACTGTTTATCCCAAGCTTGTTTAAATTCAGTTACTGATCATTGACCTATTACCTCCACTGGAAGTTTGTTCCAAGCTTCCACTATTCTTTCTGGGATGTAATGCTTTCTAACATTACTTTTTAACTTTCCTCCTGTCAGCTTGAATCCATATGTCCTGTCATACAAAATGGAGCTATAGAGTCTGCTAATTTTAACAATAATAATTAGTTATTTGACTTGTATGCAGAACAAGGACCTTTTTTTGTGATAACCCCACTGGAACTTTCTCTTTGCTGAAAAAAATTGTGGTTCCAGCCTCCTTATTTTTGCCAAACAAATTAAATTGGCGAATCATACCTTTAGTTCAGGTTGACTATTGGCACTGTCATAGGAAATGGATACAGAGCTATATTAGTTTGTGTGGATTTCATTTGCCCATCACTATTTTGTTATGAACTACTAGAGTCTATGAAACACTTACCTTTGATATTCTTTCCAGCCATTGAATCAAGTCCTAGTATTTTAAACAATTCATAGAACAACAATGATCAAAAGACATGGAGTAGGGAAAAAGGAAAAATAAGAGTATAAGTTGTTATAATATCTGACTTAGAAAATGAAAAAGCGTTTGGTTCACAATTTGTCATAGTTGTTGCTCCTTAATATGAGATTGGCCAACTTAAAAGGCATAATATTAAGTAGAACCATACAAAACATTTCTGCCACAATAATACCAGTGTCAAAATTGCATTGAAGGTTGAGTATGTAACAAAATACATGCATTTTGAAAGTTTTGTTCCAAGCATGAAACAACACATTTCCTGTTTTCTAAAAATCCATACAATCTAATCAAATTTGAACTCTGTTAATATTTGATACTCAATTGATAAAAAACTTTTATTTTTTTTTCTTATTAACAGAAGAAGAATTTACTTGGTATACACCTGAGGCAACATAGCTGCATTTTATAATGTCTGCTACAGATGAAGAAAATGTCTGCAATCATATAAAAGTAGTAATCCGTGTTCGTCCTGAAAATCCAAAAGAGAGAGATGGCAACTTTCAAAAAGTGGTTCAGGTTGTTGATAAACATATACTTGTGTTCGATCCCAAAGTGGAAGAAGTCAGTTTCTTTCATGGAAAAAAATTACCAAATCGTGATATCACTAAAAGACAAAATAAGGATCTAAAATTTGTATTTGATGCCATATTTGATGAACATTCTACGCAGCTGGAAATCTATGAAGACACCACCAAAACATTTCTAGGTGGTTTTTTAAATGGCTATAATTGCACAGGTAACTTCCCTCAGTAGTCATTTGTTATCAGTATGCATAATAATCCCACATGAATAACCCTAGTACATTTATAGGAAAACTAGTCTTTTTGTTTCCTACACTGATATTTGCAGAAATCTCTTAACAACATTTATATCTTCCATATTTTCATTTTTGCTGCTTTTCAAGATTTTGGAGAATAAGGCAAACTTTGGAAGTATTTTGTTGTATGTTTGTTTTAATACCATCTTGTCTTAAAAATTAAGTTGGGAACTTTCGGTATCTCATTTCTAAATGCCTAAATACTGGCAAAAGTACCGTATTTTTCGGACTATAAGATGGACCAGAATATAAGACGCACCAAAATTTTGAAGAGGTAAACAAGAAAAAAAAGTTTTTGCCCTCCCCAATCCCCAGGAGCACTCTACAGGCCTCCCAAACCCTCTGCGTGTCCTGGTTTTGCAAAAAATGGGCCTGTTTTTGACTAAAATGGGACATGTGGGGCGGCGTTTTGGGAGGCCAAAAATGGCTGTATTCGGTGTATAAGACACACCAACATTTCCACCCTCTTTTAGGGGGGAAAATACTCTGAAAAATATGGTAATTAAGAGCAATAAACTTTTCTTGTTCTTTCTTAACTGTTCTGAAAAGAGAAGCCATTATAAAGTTCTGCTCAAGATACCTGTTTCATTAAAGAGATGTGCTAGTCTATTTTTTGCATAGTTATGATTGGCTCAACTACATTTTTGTAAATGGGCAAAAAATCCATGGGTTGCTTATATTTTGCATCAAATATCAGGGTCATGAGTCAGTCAATTCAAAATTTCCCTGTCCTTTTTCACAATTTAGTACTTGCTTATGGTGCAACTGGAGCTGGGAAGACTCATACAATGCTGGGTTCCCCTGAAGACCCCGGAGTAATGTACCTGACTATGATGGAGCTTTACAATTCTATTGATAGAATGAAAGAAGAGAAGCATTGCAGTATTGCAGTTTCATATCTTGAGGTAAGAAGTTAAAAAATTCTGCACAATATTTTTTTTCAGTGAAATAGAATCTTCCAGAAAGAGCATCCCTCTTTTAGTCATTTAATCTTCATGCTATATTCATTTAAGCCTTTTGACTGATTTGACTGATTCCCTCATTTATCTATGAGCTGATCATGACTTATTTAAGATTAGTTTTCTAGAATTCACTTCCAGTCCAGTTCAAGGAATTAGCCCGTGTCCAGGAACCTTGTCAATATCTTAGGTACAGCATTGCTATTTTTAATTCCTTTTATGTGATTTACTCTGTCTGTAGTGTTGCCTTCACAGTTTTCGGTGGTGTCTCTGAGGGTAGCCTTCTACTCCCTTGGGACATATCTCTGTAATATTAGCTAAAAGTCAAATGCTAACTACAAGTAGTATGATGTAAAGTAGATGGAATTAACAGTATGGGATTTTGAGTAGCATCCAGAATATGTATTACAAGACTGCATGTGAGATTTATTGAATTGACTCATTTGTCATCCATGACAGATGTAGCTTGGTATCTTAATTGTTAAACTCATCAAGCATATAAAGCATATAAATTCTTATAATAGGTTGCAATTTCTAAAGATTTCTTTTTATTACATTGTACTACATTAAATTGTTATTTCATTGGGCAGAGGATTCTTCTGTACTACAAATGATTCTTCTGTACTACAAGTGTATTTAAATATATTATTTAGATACAATTTCTCACATTTTCCAATGTTGCTAGCAGGCAAGGATGGAAGGATTAACTCAAATAATGGAACTGATGAACCAATTCAGTATTACACAATGACCTGCATATTCTCAGAGAGCTTAACAATAACTTGATTTGTGAGCATTCAATTCTTGACAACTGAAAACAGCCTAAAGCAATAGTTTCCAATTATGGTTTGTGGGGTTACTCTAGTCTAGGGGTCTGCAATCTTAAACACTCAAAGAACCATTTGAACCGGTTTCCCACAGAAAAGAAAACACCGGGAGCCACAAAAACCTTCCTGTACCTGACTATTTCTTGAGCAGCTACAAAACTAGCATATGTAGTTGAATTAAACATTCTGTTTTCTTCTGAAACTTTTCTTTTCTTGGATTTATCCATGGTTGGCCTACTGGGGGTTGAAAAATTCAATAAATTGTGTGCTGGTGCGTGTCACACATTGGCAGTTGTGATGCATATTTTGAGTGACAGGGAGCCGCAGCAGACAGATAAAAGAGCCACTTGCAGCTCCAGAGCTGCAGTTTGCTGATCCCTGATATAGAGATAAGAAAGTAAAGACGTAGAGATAACCTTTCATGCAGATACCATTCTGATACTACTGCAGAAATTTAATAGGAAAGTCTAAACTACATTCGCTACAGTGCATACCAACTTGAGTCAACATAGGTCATTTGAGTTAGGCATGTTCTCCCAAGAATAAGGTCAATAATGTATGTCATTCAAGGAGAGTGGCAGACGTAAATGGCATCCATAATAGTTTCTATTGCTGTTCTATCAAGCTCCTGTGATCACTTCTTGGATGTGCCATATAAAATCAGCACCAACTTGATGCTGTTGCTAAAAATCAGCCAAAATTCTAAGTGGGGGTTGAAGGACAGTTCATAAAAAAACTTTGGAACCACTCATGCCCCATGAACATACTTTTGAAAGATAGTTTAAGAATACTGTGTACTTTTCCTTTTGGATTTAAAGCTATTCAGACTGGGGCCAAACCTTCTTCCTTGTCTCTAAATATGAGCAAAGCTGATAATCAGTGGTGAAGTTCAGCCGGATCTACCCAGATCGCGCAATCCGGTAGCGCTGGTGGCTGGAGGCTCCACCTACCTGCCTGAATGTCATCATGTCCCATTTTTTACCCTCTGTGCATGCACAGAAGGTTCTGTGCATGTGTGGAGAAGGTGCGTGCAAGAGTAGTGCATGAGTACGCTCACATTTGCAAGCCAATAGGGTGTCAGGTTTCCAGTAAGCCTTCATTGAATGAAAACTCCTCACCAATCATGGTTCAAAGTCTGTTTTGTTCAAACAGGTAACTGGCACATCCCAGGAAATCCCGAAACTGAAAGTCCTCGGGATTTCTCCCTGCCATCTCAATTTCTCTTCCCTCTTCCACCGGTCACGCACCTCAATCACGTCTCTTCCATCATTGCACCCTCCTTCTCCAGATGTCGAGGCGACGAAACCTTCCTCTCATTACATAACCTCATTATGGCTATCATCTCCTCCTCCCTCCCCACTTTTCCCACAGTATACAATTGGCAGCTTGGAACCTAACTAATAATGTTTCCAAGGCTGACATAGGGAAAGGTAAGTGAATTTCAGCCCTGCTCATAATCAATATAAAAACTAATTCTGCAAGTATCATAGCCTGGTAAACCTTGTTTATAAAACCCAAAGCAAACCTTTTTTAGATCTCCACATTTCCAGTATGGAAATTTTATTCTGTGCCTAGATTACACAGGGAGGCTGCACCAGGACTTCCAAAAGGCACAGCACCTCACATTTCAAGCAACAGATTCAGAGAAGTGCCACACTTGCTCTCATTATCCTAATAAATAGACAAAACAGCATATAAACAGACTTTTGGTAGTGATTAAATTAGTTCCACAGATGACTACCATTAATAAATATAATTGGCTTCCAGTTTCAACCGGAATCCTTTCATCAACCTTTGTTTGCTGATATGGTTTTTAAGACACAGTTTAATTTTCAAGTGTAGGGTTGCATTGGGTTGTCAACAAGAGCAAGTCATTTTTTTATGTTCAAATGTTAATGTACAAGAAAACATTGGAATGCAGCTCCAGAAAGCTTTGCAGATGATTTTATTATTAGCTTTTGTTTGAATTTAAATCTCAGGGATAAATTGTTTAGTTTTTTTTTAATATTTATGCAAGATTTATCAAGAGCATCAATTTAATCTCAGAATTTCTCAGCCCATATCACAAGAAGGGATTCAGGTATCTCTGAAAGTTTCTAACCAAAATTATAAACTAAAGCAATATGCATATGAAATTAAATGTAAATTCTAAGAATATTAAAGATGACCTTGTTTGGGACATCTGCCATGGGTATATTGACAGAAATTAACAGGTTTCAGAGATATTTCTGAAGAGATTCCCTCATGCCCCCACTCCTACCACCACGACTATGCTGAAATACCATCAAGATTACATTTAGCCCAATTCAGTTGCTTTCCTTGCAGCCTGTCACAAAGTAGCATTTTAAATAGCCTCACTCACAGAGCAAACTCAATGGACAGAGCAATGGACGTTCTGAGTAACAATCCATGATGTGCATCATACTGGCATAGTCCTTTAACCATGAAGCTCAGTTCAGCTGAGCATTTATGTCTAAGGAGATTCTCAGTCTTCCATACCATCTTCCAGGTGATGGTTGTCCCAAAGGTGCTTTTTTTTGTTTTTCCAAGAAAAGAAAAGCCCAGTTGCCTTTGCAAAAAGCACCTTTGGGACAGCTGAGAATTTAATTCCTTTTAATGGCTTTATTGATTACTCCATATCATTTTTGGAAATTAAAATGGTATGCAACTGATTATACTGCTATTTATCAGTATATATCGCGGTTCGCGCGATCTGGTAGCGGTGATGCTGTGACGTCATCGAACCAGTTCTCCGTGGCTGGGAGCTGGGGCCACCCGCGCACCTGTGCTTACAGTTTTCTGCTCTGCGCATGTGCAGAGTGCTTCTTTCGAGTTTTTTTCCCAAAAAAAGTTACTGCGCATGCGCGGAGTGTGTGTTCAGCACGTGCATGAGTGAAGCGTGCGCAAAGCACGTGCATGAACAGAACAGGTAGTAAAGGTAAGTAGAACCCACCCCTGTTCACAGTGCTTTACAGCCCTCTCTAAGCATATTACACAGTCAGCATATTGCCCCCAGCAATCTGGCTCGTCATTTTACTGACCTTGGAAGGATGGAAGGCTGAGTCAACCAAAAATCAGGTTTTTTTTCTGTTTTTCACATAAAGAATTTCACATGTGAAGACAAGTCTTGTTTTTTTTCTAAATTTTGTCTTGTTCTGGGGCTTCTATGGCTAAAACCAGTTCATCTCCAAAAATTGGAACCAACTTACTCAGCTTCCCTTCTGAATACATTTCTCATTGTAATGAAACTTCTTAAAGAATTGATTTTTTTAAAAAACAAACAAACCTGTAGTACTGTTCAGCCTTTTCCCCCCTCTGCTGAACTGTTTAATGCAATTGTTCAATATATTTCCAAAGTGCCTTAATTTGTTTTGTGCGTCTTTCACAGACAACAGTCTTTCTGAGATCTAAACTTGAAAAACTGAGTGCATTTGAATGCAATAACATTAGCGTTGGTCAAAAGCTGAAATTGATAAAATGTGTTTTCCATTTAAGAGCGAAAAAGTAGCAGAATATACAAGGTTGCATCAGTGTTGATATATTCAGCTCTTCCAGAGAGAACACTTTGTCTCAAGGATCTAGGATATGAAACAATCTTAAGAGTTCTCTAAGGAAGTCGTTATAAATAGTATACAGCAGTCTGGATAACCATTATGGCTGTCTATATTAGTTTCACAGTTTGACCTAAAGACCAAGCCAGCTGCGCAGGAACTGGTATACCGTAAGTGTAAATTCCTTCTAAAGAGAAAAAAAAAATACTAAGTGCATTTCATTCTTGGTGCAATTGTGCTTTTTTATCCTGTTGGAAAACGACATCTTGTATTAGGAAGAAACAGAAGTTATGCTGCAGAACATATATTTCAAACTGATAGTTAGTTAAAGACTCATGCACAGAATTAAAAACACAAGAACCAGGCACATAAGAACATATTAAAAAGTTGTAAAAAAAAACCCTGTCATTTTAACAACGACTTGTCAAATAGCTAAAACTAAGGAATGTAATGATATTGTACATTTGTTTCAGATTATTCATTTGCTTGGCGCAGTTACTAGCTGTTTCATTTTTGTATTCATAGCAGAAATCGAGTCATAATCTAGAAAGTTACTCATTTATTTACACCATTTACCATACAAACCTATTATAAACTTTGATTATACTCAAGCCAATCATGAAGGACTTCTGAAAATATAGTGCTAGAAATTACATAGCCTCAGATATCAAACGATTAATACAATTTCATGGTTAATTCCAAAAGCATTATGAACCATAAATAGTTGCAATGAAACTAGCTTATGAATGAGTTTTGGCTGAGTGGGTTTCATTCTGACTGGTTCATAATCATTTATGAATATTCATGTTCAACATTTAAATATGATGGAATACCACTGACTATCAAGACCAAAGCAGGCAACAAAGATCTCATAAATAGAGAATACAATAAAATTATTTTTTTTGTGTATTTAAGTTATCTCATCAGGGTATTCACTTGACTTTTCAAAAAGTGATCAGAAAACATCTAATTAAAAATGAAACATTGAATAATTGACAGATTTAATCCAAATACCATAACAACAACAACAAAACAACAACAATAATAAAGCAATAAGACAGAAAGGAAACTATACATACAACAAAGGGACAACAGATCAACTCCTAACTGACAAGTTGATTTTGGAAAAGTATAAGAGAAGGAAGATCAACTTAAATGTACCATGGATTTATTATTAGAAGGCATTTAGGTCCTTTGCCACATGATTGGATAATCAAGTGCCTGGAAATACCAGAAGTCAACAGAAATGTCAGAAACTTTATGTAAAGATCAATGGCACAATGAAAGACAAAACTGCTGGTCAATGATGATAGACTGGGAGAGGTGAACATCAAGAGAGGAATCTTTCAAGGATTCTGACCATCATCA
>JANHFM010007690.1:12597-28723 GCA_032468115.1 Grayia smithii | reverse complement strand
GTTCAGTATACAGCTCCTCAATGGACGGCGGGTTGGTAGCAATTGTTTTCTCTGAGATATATATATATATATATATATATATATATATATATATATATATGACAGGGTCTTATTTTTGGGGAACCACGGTAAAATTTGGTTGGAATGGGGATTCCACAAAATGGGAACAGACATTGAAAGTCATACTTTAGATCAGTGCTGCTTAACCCTTTTTGCTCTCAAGACCCCTTCTCACTTTTAAAAATATTAGAGCTTTTGTTTGTAAGGATTATATTGATCAATATTCATTGTATTAAAAACTACTGTAAAGTGGATGCATTTGTAGAATATTTATGAGCCATGGTGACACAGTAGTTAAAATGCATTACTGTAAACTACTTCTGCTGACTGCCAGCTGAGTGCGGTTCGGCAGTTCGATTCTTACCTGCTCAAGGTTGATTCAGTCTTCCATCCTTGTGAGGTTGGTAAAATGAGGGCCCAGATTGTTGTGGGCAACATGCTGACTCTGTAAACCACTCAGAGAGGGCTGTAAAGCACTGTGGAGTATATAAGACTAACTGCCATTGCTATCATGTAAAAATAACAATGTTAAGTCCATTAAATATTGGCATAAGCAAAATCATTTTCAAGAAAATCCTATATTTCTTTAAAAAGTAATGAGAAGAGTGACTTCATTTTAAATCTTTACAAATATCTTCAACATTTGGTAAATAATTTTGATTTTGGAACTTCAGATTTTGGGAATACTTCCACAAGTCCTTGGACCATACCTTAAAAAACCCTGCTTTAGATTCACCCATAATTTTATCTGGAATTAATGTATTGTGTAATACATGTAGATTGTGATCCACACTTTATTGTTTAGTTTTTGTACGATGGGAACATTGGAGCTTTTTCAACAAACCATGTCTAAATAAGCCACTGCTTAATGGATCATGAAATGCATATTTGATATAAAACTCAATTTGTGGAGGTGGTTAAGAATCAAAAAAGAAGAGGATGTTTATTGATTTATTTTTGTAATGTTTCATTTTCATAATTCTTGCATAAAATGAATATTTGGTTTATTTGTGGATATGTGCAATGAATGTCTTAAGGGGTCAGGGTTGATAAAAATAAACACAATGATGAAATTTGGGAACAAATTTTCCCTGACTATGCCTGGATTCCCAAATAAAGCAGTGCTCGACTCTATCACTATTTCCCGGAAATACTTTGTTTTTAGTCTATATAGGGAATTTGAAAAAGCTTCCTGTAAGAATATTGTGACAAGCTACTTCTAGCAATCTAATAAAATTACATGTATGTTCCCATAAAATCAGCATAAGAAACACATTCAGCTTGAAGGAGACTTCACATTAAGTATGTCCTGGGTCGAATTGTACATGTGTGTAATTTATTTTGAAAATCACAAGTTACTTAAAGAGTAATCAATGGATTTGGAGGAAGGAAATAATTACCACAATACCTTCTAACAACACTTGAAAGACTAATGGACTTCTAAGTGGCCCGTTAACAAAATAGTTGTTATAAGGCAATTATTTAGAGCTGACAAAAGAAACTTGAAGAGTTTGGCTTTTATAATCAAATCATTAATTGCAAAGCTTGGTTGTTAATTTTTTTAAGTAATCAAGAACAGCTTTAAACTGTAGTGCTATTCTTATATTTCTGTTTATACTTGTGATCTGCCCTCATTTCTTTTCCACTCCTGCGCTGCTTCTGTTTCTGTTGCTTTGTGCTATTGTCATCCTATTGTGCCTCTTAATTTCTACAAGCCGAGCTCTGGAGAAAATTGGCAATGGATTCACAACAGAGAAGTATGTCTTCCAAGTATTTTTGTCTACTACTGAGGCAATTTCATATCAAATTCCCAAAGGTGTACCTTTAATAGGTCTACCACTTTATTGATAAATTTAATGGCAACTCAAGTGCCATTAAAACGCTCAAGTTATGAATTGATATTGTAAAATGTTAGCACCCACCCATCTCCTAGAAGAATGAAATATTCTAGGAAATGTTAAAAAGGCAGCATATTATACTTCCCTGGATGAGAAAAGGAGAAACATGCTCTTGGAAAGCAGTCCCACCTTTGCTAATAGCCCCAGAAAGACTGTGCCAGGTTATCTACAATACAAAAGACCTTCACCCTCCATAATCCATAATAGGATTAGCCCTCTCATGGCACCTGGGAAGATTACATCACCCAGCAAGTTTCAACCAAGCTTGGGACTAAAGCCAACCTACAAAGTTACCCCTGCATGGCCCCATGGGAGTCTGACAACCAATCAGAATACATTTCTTTCACAGGAACAGGAAGCAAGGGTATAAATATATCTCACTCTCCATGCCATACCAGGACTTCCAAGCCAACCAGGACTTCCACGCCAACCCAGGACTTCAAACCATGTAGTCCCGTCCACTATTACACTATCTTTCCAAACAGCCTCCATGTTTCCAATGTCTTTCTTCCCACTTGGAACTGAACCCAGATGGACATTTCTTCCAACAATTTGATATGTAAAAAATTGAGGGTGGGTTATACAATTCTAATGTTTAATCATCTTGAATTCTTAAAAGTATACCAGATGTACAGCTGTTGATTTTAATGGACTCTAGTGCAGAAATAAGCTATTTTTATTTACATGCAATGTAGGGAAGATTTGGAAAGTACCTACATTCAAAGGTATGTCCAGTTCCAAACATTTACACTTATTTCTGTCCCAATCAAAGATATTTCAGGCTGTTTGGGCACTTTTATCCCTTCACAAAAACAAAAAAACCATACTGGATTTTTCAGAAACCTGATAATTAACAGTTGACAATTTCTGCTAGAATTGGAGAAGACAGGTTTTGGTGGTGTGACTTTAGTCAATCCATCAAAGTCCCTCCAGGGTATTGCCAAGCCATTCAGTGCTCACTTCTATGTACTTCCAAAACTTTTGCATACTATTTGGTGTAGACAGAAAAGCCTATAAGGCACCAGGTTAAGAGACCGGGAGACTGAGTTTTAGCCTTCTTTAGGCATAAACCAGTTGAGTGTCCATTAAGCCAATTGTTCTTTCTCAATCCAAGGAAGGAGACAATGGCAAACCACTTCCAAAAATGTTACCAAGAAAACTGCAAGGATTTGTCCATGTAGCTGTAAGAAATCAAGCTGACAAGACCTCCCCCCCCCCAAAAAAAAACAACACCCCATTATTGACAATAAATTTGGTGATCATTTTATGTGTGGGTCCTAGGAGGCAAAAAATATACTTGGAAAATAGTTCAGGAATAAAAAAATGTTGCCTTCTTCAGAAAGTTGGTCTAGTGGCAGAAATTTTCTATGGAACAGAAAGTAACAATATGAATATGTATAGCAGAGCTAAGATGGGCCGATTTTTTTGAAGAATATATTTTTTGGGGGAGAAAGTTGGAAACTAGACTGAAGACTCAGTTGCATAGGTGATATTTCAACAGAAATGAGAAGGTCAGGTTTATTCCAAAACACCTTTTCTCTAATGAAACGAGTTAGTCTTTTCTTCCTTGGCCTCCGCTAGCGAATGCATGCTGATCATGTCAAATTTTGCTTCTGCTTTTTAGGGAGTGGTATGATAGATTCTTCTGAAAATAGAACACTAAATTAATACTGTAAATTTGAGACCCTGGAATGAGAAACTTACCTTTTGCTGTTATCCTTGCTATGAATTGATGTAATTATTTTTTATGATTTATTTTATGTTTTTGTCCCCTGTAAATGTTTAATTCTGGAACTCTGAATGTTCTTATTATTATTCATCTGCTTTAGGATGAATTATAGGCAGCCATTGATCTGATGTAAACACCTAGTTAGCCAGAATGAGTTACTGGTTTTAAACAGTCGATACTGGAATACAGCTGTATTAGTCTGTGATAGCGGAAAGTCTGATAATGGAAGAGATTGGTTTATTTCCTGTCTGTTCCTTTCAAATATTATGCAAATTATTTCTGCACATCAACTTTGGGGAGACATTGATGCTTGTGGTACACTAAGTGAAGCTAGTTTGATAAGAGATATCGTCTTACTTCCTTTCTATTCATCCCCTGAGATAAGATGGCTACTGGAGACTAAATTATAAAGTTTAAATTATTATTGGAACTTGTGATAATAAAACTCCATGATTTAAATCATGTAAAGATTTACTAATTTCACTGGGTCTTTTCCTCAATCCTTGGTAGCCCGAATCTGCAGACGAGATATTGCAAATGTTGGATTATGGAAACAAAAACAGAACACAACATCCTACTGATGTGAATTCCTCCTCATCTCGGTCCCATGCTGTCTTTCAGGTAAGATGAAACGGTAGATAAGGTGTCTGAGGATCTTAGATAACCTTTGATGCTTTGTGTAAAAGATAGAAAAAACTCAGATTATGGTATGCCATTCATAATAGCTTTGTATTGGGAAGAAAGTTCCAGCTTGCAGACATAGAATCTCTGCTTTAAGTCCTTTGTACTAAACAGCTTTCAAGAGAAGAACTCTCTGGTCTATTGAAGTGTTGGAGCTGCTTGTAAAAATAAATGTCTCATGTACTGACATTAGACCAACATAATTTTGCAAACTGATTTTTCCCCCTGTTCATTACTTTTAATAAGCATGGTTTGAGTTAAAAGCAGCTGGATCCTATACATGTTTATTCCTGTAAAATCCCCATTGATTTCAGCTGCTCATTGCTTGGGAATCCTAGTCCACAGGATTGAAGCCAAAAGGCTTTCCAAGAAAATGTCACAATACAAAAAGTAAGCTTTCCAAATGTGCTGTCCAACTTTAACTCGTGATTTTATAGTACAGTATGCTAAATTTACAGTAATTGTATTGGGTAGTCATAAGTGGCACATGAGACAAAAGCGCAAGAAAATTTAATAAAGTTCATTTTCCAAAAAGTGATTTAATCTCAGGAATATCATCTAACACGAATCTTAATTCTTTTAAATACTTACATTTCTCAATTTTTGAATGATTATACAACCCCAGACCCCCAACTCTTGGATCAAGAAAAGCTTAAGTGTGTGTGCAGTAATCAGTAATTTCTGCCTTCTAAATTGATGCATATCTTATTACAGGTAGTCCTCTATTTACCACTACAATAGAGCCCAAAATTTCTGTTGCTAAGTGAGCCATTTGTTAAGTGAGTTTTGCCTCATTTTGCGACCTTTTTGGCCATAGTTAAGTATAGCACTGCAGTTGTTAAGTTACTAACATGGTTGTTAAGTGAATCTGACTTCCCCATTGATTTTGCTTCTCAGAAGGTTGCCACATGACATAAATATGAGTCAGTTGCAAAGCTTCTGAATTTTGATCATGTGACCAGGGGGGTGCTGCTACAGTCATAAGTGTGAAAAACAGTCATAGGTCACCTTTTTCAATGCTGCTGTAACTTTGAACAGTCACTAACTGAACTGTTGTAAGTCAAGGACTACCTATATCTGGAAGCTTGCTAAATTGCTTTTTCTTCTGGGATTTTTTTTTTTAAATTTTTTTGTTTGTTTGTTTTTTTAAGATTTATTTAAGGCAACAAGATAAAACTGCAAGTATCAACCAAAATGTCCGTATTGCCAAAATGTGTCTCATTGACCTGGCAGGATCCGAACGTGCCAGTGCCACAAAGGCCAAAGGAACTGTCTTGAGAGAAGGAGCAAATATAAATCGCTCACTGCTTGCTCTTGGCAATGTTATTAATGCCCTCGCAGACCCAAAGGTCAGTAATAACTTTCTTCCAATCCCCAGCAATGTTTCTATTAGATTTCACATTGGTCAGTATCAGGGGTGGGTTCTACCCACCTTTGCTACCGGTTCTGTTCATGCACGCGTGTGTACACGCGCGCGTGAAATTCGCACGCTCGCTTCGATCGTGCGCGCACGTAAACCGCGCATGCGCAGAAACTTTAATTTCTGAAAAAGCGCTCTGCGCATGCGCAGAGAGCTAATTTCGACGATTTTTTTTAAAAAAGGTGAGTTGGGGCGCACAGGTGGGCCCGGGTCCGGGACGCTACGAACCGGTTCGGTGACGTCACAGCGTCACTGCTACCTATTCGCGCGAACCGGGGACAACCCACCACTGGTCAGTATGTGATGAGCTACACAATCCTATGTCTCTTTATTCATTAGGGTTGTAGTTGTTGGCCTGCTGCATAGTTGAGAGGTCTAGGCATGAGTCCTACTTTCGAGAGTGGAGTTTCCTTATGCCTATTCAAAGAGAGAACTAATGACATATCTATCATTATTGCATCTGGAAATGTGCTCTCATTTTTTATTTAGTTGAGAAGGCTGAACTGAAAAAATAACGAGCATAGGATGACAACTAAAAGGACATTCTCCCATGTCCTGGAAGGAACTCCCAAAATTAGTTCCAAACCACACACAATTTTTACCAGACATACATCCTGATTGTCACATATTTGTAAAGAGAAGGGAGGTTGATTATATGCTTACATTGGGAATCTGGGCCAGATGTTTTCTTTATGCCAACATATGCGGACACAGAACACATAATCTAGCATACAGAGATTCATTCACATTGCCTGTCTCACAGTAAACCTTGTTGCAATTGTATTTATAATGCTAATTTTTCTATTACTGGTAATTCACATTTTTGAGGTAAGGTAAACCTGGGTATATCCTTTTTGCAAGCAATGTTTTGGAACAAGCAGGAAAGGGTCGGGAGAAACATATTTTTGAACTGTTAAAGCAACCCCCTCTTTTCCCAGGCGCACACAGTTTCTTTTAAATTGTTCCTGACTGTTCATGCCCTTCGCTGAGAAAAATACAAAATAAAGTAATAGGCAGTGTTATAATAATGTGGCTTTTTTAAAGGATGAAATTCCTTTAAAAATAAAATAAAAATGATAAAAGAGGTCTCTAGAGGGAGATCTAAAATGATATAAATATTGTACTAAGGCACAGCTAATTAAGAATGTGTCTAACGAAGTCTGGAAATTTTTTTTTAGAATAAGAAGTTTTAAGTCAATTTTACTAGGAGGCGTAGGCAGGCAGATCTTACCACCATAAATGGGCCGCCCAAAAGCAGTCTACAGAAAAGTAAACCAAGGGTTGTATGTAGCAAATTTATCAAGTCATGTCAAATTGGTCAGGAGACAGAGAAGGTGACTAGAAATCGAAGTCCAAGTTAATCAAATAAGTCTGGATGTTAAGCCACAGAATGGCAAGACAAGTAGGTAGGTACATAATTTCCAATAATTTGATCAGAATACTTACACGCACTGTGGAGGGCCAAGTTCCTTTAAGCTTGACCTGCGCCCATACTTCAGAGAAGTTAGGTCAGATAGCCCTGCATTTCAGGGCTGTTTATCTTGCTGGGCTTCCACATGATGGCACTGTCACTCTCTAAAATTTATGTCTTGCAGTTCTGGTTGACACGCTGCTTAGGTTGTTGGAAAGGGATCTGGTTTAGGTTGTATACCAAGATTTAGTTCTCTATCTCTGGGCACTAAGCTTCCACATTTTCCCCCCTGAATCTGAGCTGGACATCCATGATTTCAGTTGCCAACATCCAGGCCTGATAGGAGATATAGTCCAACACAGCTGGAATACCATATGTCTAAAATATTTGTTAACAATAAAAATGTTTATTAATGAAAGCACGCTATTGAAGAAATTCTGAGAAAAAAATGCTGTAGTTCGAAATTATGACCAAGAATAAAAGCTGATATACTTCAGGCTGTCAGATATATCTATACCTATCCCTGCCGCCTGGAATGGGCCGAAAATGGGGCACACGGAGATGGTGATAGGGGGAGGCGGTGATCCCTGCAGCCTGGAACAGCTGATAGGCAGTATTCTGGGTAGCTGATCCAACCACCAATCAGCTGCTCATGCTAAATCAGGCTGTGCTAAAGCTGATCAGGCTGTTTGCTGCAAGGAGGCAAATTGCTGGTAGGCAGAGGCATAGGCAGATTTTTTCTTGTTTTCCTCCCCAAAAGCTAGGTGCATTTTATAATCCACAGCTTTTTATAATCCAGAGCGTTTTATAGTCTGAAAAATGTGGTAATTTGCCTTAATTTACAGGATTATTATAAGACAATTTATTGTCATTTGACAACCTTTAAATTAAGTTACTTTATGGGAAATATAGTTTATGTTGGAGTGCCTAAAACCAGTTAATTACCTACATTATGACAAAAATTCTAAATATTGTGGAGATAAAGGGTGATAAATTTAATCCTAAAAATATGCCATTAAAACTTATTTTAATGAATCTAGTGACAGATTCACAAAACATACATTAGTGCTGTTATGACTGTTCTTTTCATATACAGAATGAATTGACAAAATTGTGGAAGTAGAACTATTAACAATTAGGGAGATAAAATTGCCAACAGAATAAAATCCTTGAATTGATAAAAATTATTAACAAAAATGCACAATTATAATAGAAAAATCTAATGTATGACATCATTTAAATAATTTCATTATCAATTATTATTATAGACTGTATTTGAAGAAGCTTTGGGCACCCCACATCATGCGGGTGGAATTACTGATGTGACTTTATTGAAGTGCAGTTTAGTTATCTGCAGTACAGGACTTTTGTTTGTACACATATTTCCATGGAAATTAGAAACTAGAATTTGTTTTTAAAATGTCCAGTCATTCATCTTTCAATCAACTTTGTGTGACTTCCAATGAGTGCTGTTAGTGTGAGGTTGCTGTTCACATGGAAGTGTTTATGTGTAAACTGAATCAGTTGCCCTGCACCCATGGACAACTAGCAGTTTAGTGACATCACAGCTACAGGATGTTCACCATTCTTCACCTATTCAGGTCTACTTGGAAATATATCAGGACTAGTGTGAAAACTGGAATTATGGCTTTGTAGCTGATGTGTCCAGCATTTGTTACAAAGGTGTTGTAGACCCATTTTAGTCCTCCACTCATTACAGATTGCTACTATAATTTTCCTCTATAATTAACAATAGGGAAAGAAATAGAACTAGCTGTTGTTGACTTTTACTATAGAAAGACCCAGGAAGAGAAGAATAGACGGACTTACTGCTTTCATCCTAACATTTTTCATTTCAAGAATTTGGGAATATAACTTACTAACTTTTGATTTAATTAGGGAAAAAAATCTAGTACAGAATGGTGAGGATCAGCCAGGTGTTGTAAACAAGCAAAAATTTTCAAGATTTTATCACCTGCAAAATGTGCAATATAGAACAGCTGTTCAACGTAGGTCATGGTCTAAAGCTATAGTAATCTTAGCAAGCTATTAAACACTTCATGTCTTGTGTTGGTTTGTTTTTTCCCAGAGAAAGAATCAGCATATTCCCTATCGGAATAGTAAGCTTACTCGTTTACTGAAAGACTCTCTTGGAGGAAATTGTCGCACTATCATTATAGCTGCTATTAGTCCTTCCTCTTTGTTCTTTGATGACACATACAACACTCTTAAATATGCCAACCGAGCCAAAGACATCAAATCCTCAGTAAGTAACACTATTTCAAAATTTTTCATTTATAATAGCAACTTATTATGTACATTTTTATGCACATGGATGAGTATATCTTTTTTGCTTCTTACTTTAAAATAGCACAGCGGTCAACCGGTAACATTTATTTGCTAGAGCTTATATGCCACTCTATTCCCAAAGGACTTACAGATATGAGAAGGTTCAAAGCAAGTAAAAATAATCATGTCTAATTAAATTAGTTAAATAGCCTTGGTAATCAGGGAAAAATTGGGAGAGAGGGCTTCTTAACAGGAAGAGTCCACTCCTCATAACAATTTGTCCAATGAGTCTCTAGAAAAACTACTTTTAATAGCTGTTCTTCCGTTCCTCCTTTTTCTGGTTGTCCATTCTTTCTTTCCACTAAAACATCCAAATAATTCCTTGACGTTCAAGATTCCATTTGATTTCTTCTCCACCACCCACTCAGTGCAATTCTCTGCCTTTCCAAAGAATTTCTTCAATCCCATGGCAAATTGGATTTGGCCACCTGTATTTTGTGCTTTTTTTCACTTTGTTGCTAAGGGTCTGCTGGTTTTAAGATAGGTTTTACCAATAATTCCTTGAATTACTGCTGTGTAATAAGTAGGTAATAACTTTTAAGAAGCACTGATAGAAAAGGTGAATGTACCAACAGCATCACAATTAATAAAGAAGGTGATACTAACTTTTTTATCCATCCCTCCACAGATAAAGAGTAATGTTGTAAGTCTGGATAGCCATATAAGTCAATATGTTAAGATCTGTGAACAACAAAAGAAAGAGGTATGCCTGCGGTTATGGATCTTAATTATTAGTAGTATTTTTAAAAAATGTAGGAATAAAGAATTAAGTATTGATGCTAATTATTATGCATTAAAATAACTTGCACTTCAACGTTGAAGAAAATCAGGTGTCAGAAGTATAATAATGAAAGCTTTAAAAATTGTTTTACAAATATAAAATTAAAAAAAAAATGTATGCCAAGTTCCTCCATTTTTATAAAACTACTTACTGTTTCAGATTTTAATACTGAAAGAGAAACTGAAAGCTTATGAAATGGGAGAAATATCTATTCCCAGTAATCAAGATACAGCAATAAGTACAAATCAGCAGAAAGTTGAAATATCAAGGTAGTGTTTATGATTATTTCTTTTTATATGTACAGTTTTTATACAATTCACACTTACATGATAATGAAGCATATAAATACATCTTTTGTTTCAATCTTTGTTCCTGAACAATCCTGTAATTTCCTTGGTTATTCTATACATCAGAAGCCTCATCTTATACTAGGATATGTGGTGCTGGCTATCAGATTGTCTGGCTTCCAATTCATGGAAGTTGTGGGGAATCAATGGCTATTAGCCTTGGTGGGTGGGTGACTGTCTCCAAAGGCCCTATAACTAGGAGTGTACTGGGTAACAGTTGTGCAGTTTGTGATAACAGGTGTCCAATCCATTAGATCATTGTTTATGTTCTTATGTTAACCCATATTCCTATAGTACTAATTGGTGATCCCATCATTACCTAAGACTTCATTTCCCAAGTTTGCAAGAGAAGGGATACAAAGCTGCTAGTCGCTAAATATGATAAACTAACCTAAACTGTAGTTGGCTATTGTGGCTTTAGCATATTGTGCAAATTACAACCATTGCCACCATTTTTCTTGATTGCATTAATAAAATAAAGTTCATTATTTCCAATGTTCACTCAGTGGTACATATTGAATCTCTGTCCCAGAGACTAAGAGGCCCGTTTGGCAATTTCAGTGGTTTGAACCAATATGACTCCTTATTTAAACAGTTACATTGGTTTCTGATTTATTTCCAGGATTAATTCAAAGCCATATTTTTAAAGTTGTTTACCCCTGGGAGTAGATGGGGAACCATCTTCTCCTATAGATCCTTCACACGTGTTGCCCTTTTCTATTCTTGGGGTTTAGGACTCCCTTTCAAGGAATGTTTATCTTTTTTTTTCCTTTTTATCAATTTTGATCACATTGTAAATACCTTTCTTTATAAGAAGGCTATTGCACTTAATTCTGGTGAAAATAATTTTAATGGTTTACTTAATTAATACACTAGTATTCTTTTGTTTGTATATGGATTATAATGTTTCACTATTTAATATACTTTAATTGCTGCAGCCTGTTCTGAGGAAAAATGTAACTGAAATGTGTTTTTAAAAGATGGTCCTTTGAATTTCTAATGAAATCTAATGGAAAAAATAGTAGCAAAAATGCACAAGGAAAATAAGCTAGTAAATTCAGGGCCAGGCATTTTGAAGATTAAAAATGTGATTTCTTCAGATTTTTTTTTCATCATTCAGAATTCAAAATTCTTCTTTTAGCCAGGCATAAATTTTGTGTCTATTCTTTTTCATTTTTTTAAAAAAAATAGCTGTTTCAAAGTGGGAGTTTTTAAAATGCCATAATAGAGATTGTGCGTGGGTGATTTTACTATTAAAAGAAATAATCAAAGACTTCTAAAAAAAGGATAAAAACACATTAGAAAATTGTGGGGTAAAACTGTATATAATGAGGCAAATTTTGTCACTTTTTTCTGGATAATAAACACATTAAGTAGTAATTTTACTTTGTTATATTTCTGAGATGTTTTAACTAGAGCTGTGGTGACTCCATATATAGAAATAATCCCAAAGGGAGGATCATAGGAACTAATTATTATGTGTGAAACATCTCAGTTTTTACAATAAAACTTTTCCATGGTAACCAGCATTTTAATATTCCACTTAAAGGGTCTTTAACCTTTCTGTTAAAAACAGTTAATAAAGACAGAACTGTTAAAACATAATAAATCAAAGTTAAATGTTTGGGGTTTTTTTTTCCTCAATCAAGACTGTGAGTTCTTAGAACTTTTACACCCACTACTCTGCTTTCTTACAAATGGTTCTGCGCAGTAGTCCCATTTTTAAATCCATGGTTTATCTTTAGGGCAGTCTTATAGCCCTGAGATAATATTCCAAGGATCAGTGCACTGGTTGGATTTCTGCCTCAGAAAGGAAAATTCAGGCTTAAATTATCCCTTTAGATTCCCTCCCAAACTTTAAAGGCTAGAGTTTACCAACATCAGCAACCTTAATTTTGGAAACCCCCCAAATGAGGTATGATGAGAGAACAGGCTGGGAAACCTGAAGATACATTATGTAAATTATTTTTTTCCATTACACCCTACATGACCTGGCCAAATGTATTTCATTATATGCAATGAGGAGATACTCCCACTCGTCAATAAAAGAAAAGACTTCCATTAGTTGCAGCCAGCAGGTTTGCTGCAGGAACAACTTCAGTGTACACTGGAGTAGAAAATTAGATTGTTCTTTCATTTTTTAAAAAATTGTATAAATATAATCCATTTTTTCACCTTCAAGAAGGTAAGTCCTAGAAGGAAAAGTGTAATATATAGCACACCTTCAGTTATATTATCCAGCCCCAAAGAAAATCTTTTAAGACTATAATCCTAAAAAACATCATTATTTGAGGATTTTCATTTGCAATTTCATACCTTTCATAATTTCCAACATTAAAAAGTTGAATGATCTTCATAGGCTGGGTGGGCCGTTATTTGAAAAAGTCTCAACAGTGACAATAGGTTCTTAATATTAAGTTAGAAAGGTTATGAAAGAAATGGCTTGTTAGCCTTGAATAGATGTCAAAAGTGGTAATTAGTACTTAATCTTCATTGTATGCCTCCTGAGAAAACAAGTGTATGCCTAAAACTTGGATATTTTATTATATATCACAATGATATTAGCCAATGATATTTTAACTAAAACTTTTTTTTTTTAGAAACTGCAGAAGGTGTAATGTCATTTCTTTGTTTCCCCAAATATGTGCTATTTCTATAACTGGTTTCATTGATATAAATGTTTGGGACAGGTTAAAAGAAATTTTGAAGTGTGTGTTTGCAAATCGAGAGGAAATCAGGAAAGGGTTCCTCAAGCTTGACTTACAACTAAAAGAAAATGTCCTGAAAACACATTATCAGAAACATTGCCATGAACAAGTTGAAATAATATGTTCCTGCTCACCAGAGAGACTGGAAAAGGTAAGCAATTTATACAACAGATCTGCTATCTTTCTATGTTTTTGAAATGTTACTATATTTAATGTTGGAGAGATTGGTGTAATGGTTAAGGCATCAGGCTGGAAACTGGGATACTGTGAGTTCTAGTTCTACCTTAGGCACAAAGCCAATTGGGTGATGCTGGGCCTGTTGCACTCTTTCAGCAACAGCAATAGCACGTAGACTTATATACCACTTCACAGTGCTTTACAGCCCTCTAAGCAGTTTACAGTCAGCATATTGCCCCCAACAATCTGGGTCTTCATTTTACCAACCTTGGAAGGAGGGAAAGCTGAGTCAACCTTGAGCTGGTGAGAATTGAACTGCTAGCAGCTGGCAATCAGCAGAAGGAGCTTGCAGTACTGCATTCTAACCACTAAGCCACCACGGTTTTAGGAAGCAGGCAATGGGAGGCCAGTTCCAAAACATTCTTGCCAAGAAAACTGCAGGCAGATGCCAGGAGTCAACACTGACTCAAAGGCATCCAACTCCAAACATACAAAAAAATACCCCTCAGAACGTGTGGGTATCCCAAATCCCCAAAAAGACCCAGCAGGAGCTCCTCCATAACAGACAAAGAAGAGAACAATAAACGAAGCAATGTTGTCATTCCATACATTGCAGGATTATTGGAAAAACTCAGGAGGCTCTTCACCCAACACAATATACGTGCACACTTCAAACCCAAAAATACACTAAGGCAGCAGCTTATCCATCCCAAGGGTAAAATATCCAGACACAAACTAAGCAACATGGTATATGCAGTACAATCCAGTGAGCCATATGCAAATCTATACATTGGGGAAACAAAATAGTCACTTCATAAATGCATGGCACAACATAGGAGAACAAACCCATCAGGACAAAATTCAGCGGTCCATCTGCATTTAGAAGACAGCCACTCTTTCGAAGACAGCAAAGTCCACATTTTGGAGAGAGAGGATTGCTAGCTTGAAAGAACTCAAAGAGACCATCTGTGTCAAAATTGAACAGCCCTCTCAACAGAGGGAAAGGGATAGGACATCATCTATCTCCAGTCTACAACACAGTTCTTTCAACAGTTCCAAGAAGGCTCCACACCCATTTGCACTTCTCAGGTGACCCTGACAACACAGATAAACCTCCAGGTGGCCTCAACAACTCTCTAAAAGAATGCAAGTGACCAGCTGTCTGCAAGGAGTATAAATTCTTCCATTCTCCTTCATCCAGTCAGAGCTGAAGAAGTTTCTTGGATGAGAAGCAAAACAGCTTCAAAGAAAAAACAGAAACTCCAGTTGCCTCTTAAAAAAGAGACAACTGACCTGGATGACTGAGAATCTCCATAGATACCCCACTCTAAAGTATGTTCTGAGTCAGGGGCTCTGCTTGCTGTACTCGCATAACATTTTTTTTCTTATCACATTTTTCTTTTTTATTTATTAGATATAGGAGGTCATTCAGATAAACATCCCTACAGATGGTTTGTGTAAAAAGCAAACTATAAAATAATTGCAAAATTAATTATTCAAAAGCAGAAAAAAGCCCTTGGATTTTACAATTATTTGGAAGGTTGATGCTTTAAACAGACAAATCAATGTTTGGGCAATTCTGTTGTTACACAGAATTTATGAAATGTAATTTCTTTTTGTGGACATCTGGACATTTTCTTTTGAAGTACCCTGGGCTTTTAACTTTTAAATTGGAATTTTTTGGTTTTCAGATATCTTGCTAATTATGCAAGATTCTGGCTAGTGTTACCCAATGTTTCCTTGCATTCAACATGTAGTCCGTTTGGGTTATCTTTCTTGCCAGTCCATGTAAAATCAAAGTTAATGAGATTCTGATCCTAGCTTTGTTTCTTACTAGTCACTGAGCTTAAATTATGAAAACTTGTTTCATGAGAAGCATCACTAACATCATTGTGATCTGCTTTCCTTTTTCTGTTCCAATTGCTATTGGCAGTGCTACTTGTCCTAGATTTTAGGCAATGAATCACATGGGGAAAATATTAGGCCTAATCAAAAAAATAATAAGTAATATTCATCTATCAGAATGAGTATTGATGGCATGGGTTTTTCCCATTGTGAGTGCCTAGGTGTGAAACTACTTCTTCCTGTCTACTTCAGGTATGTTTACACCAAAGGGATTTGAAGCTGTGGTCAAGCAGTGCAATCCTAATTTTTTTTTTAACTAATCCCCTCACAGTTCGGTGCAATTTACTCATAGGTAAGTGCTGCATTGTTAAGCAGACTTCTTATAGACCTATCCACAGTGCGGAAATTATTACTGTGATCATTCTTACAGACTTATGAATGTTTGTCAGAGATGATTAGTGAGGGAGTCAAGTTTTGTTTCTGTGCATGTGATGAAACAAGACAACGAGCAGCCTCCCAAGTGGAGTCCTTGCAAATGTTGGTGATATATATAGACAGCTCTCACTTAACAAACATAATTGGGGCAGGCAACTTGGCTATTAAGCAAATCGGTCACTAAGTAGAACCGCTACTTTGTTTACACATTTATTTATTTATTTATTTATTTATTTATTTTATTTATTTATTATATTTATATGCCGCCCATCTCCCAGAGGACTC
>JANHFM010007687.1:269340-279821 GCA_032468115.1 Grayia smithii | reverse complement strand
AATTATGACAAATCAAGGCTTGAACTATCTCGCTTTGCATGTAATGAGTCTACCTCATATATTAGTTTCACCTTTTAGGTTGCATTACTGAAATAAATGAACATGATATTCTAATGATATTGCATAATTTTTCGAGTTTCACCTGTAGATTCTTGTTTCTCTTTCTGATGCCTTACATGTTTGTTCCCACCAGCACTGTTCATCATCCTGAGCTTCTTACTGTTACATTGTAGCTTACAGAATGGCTGCAATGGAATTTACTCACTCTTCTCAGCAGTTCAAACAATTTTTTTTGAAAATAACATTCAAAATACAACATTTAACCAAGGAAGTAAACTAAATTAATAGAAGCTGCTCTTTCCTGCTCTTGTACCAACAGTATAAGTCTTTCAGCCTCAGCTGTGAGCATATAAGAAAATCCTTCCAAGACTAGTCTCAATTCCCTTCCTTAACTTCAGCATCCTCTTATTCTGCTGCGGTTTATACTCACAGGTTGACTACAATGAACAATACCTTATTTCAAGAACTTACCCAGTGTATGGGTTGATGATCTCCCAATGGTTCCTGTAAAAAGAAAATATATATATCATATACACAAAAATATGTTATTAAAGAAAAATACGAAACACATATAGAAAATAATTCAAGAAGATCTAGTTTGAAGGTTTTCCTGGTGAGCTAAGCTTGGTGAAAGTTCTCTAAGTACTGAGGAATAACTGAAGTTGATTCATAGATTTAAAAAATGACCTGAAAGCTCTTTGAAATATAGTTATGGTAGCTAGGATAAATGACAAATTGAATATGCCTTTTATAAACTGACTTAACTGACTGTATTTCAATTTCCTATTCAAATGGCTTTCTTTTAATAAAATATAGGTTAATACAAATATATTCTTGGTTATACCTTAATTTTTGGAATATAAGACACAGTTTCCTCCCGCCCTAAAAGTGGGTGGAAATGTCTGTGTGTCTTATATAGCTAAGGTTGCTGAAGCCCCGCCCCCCCGCAGCCCCCACCCAGGGGCTGTTTTCGGCCTCCATGTGTTGCATTTTCAGCCTCAGCACACTGCATTTTAGACCAATTCCAGGCTACAGGGATCACCCCAGCACATTGCCAATTGCTGCCTCCATGTGTCACATTTTCAACATCCGCACATCCTGTTTTAGATCTGTTCCAGGCTGTGGGGATTTCCACCGCTCATCGCTGGCTCTGTGCAGTGAAAATGCGTGTCGCATTTTCATCCTCCATGCATCATGTTTTTGGCCTCTGCATGCCCTGTTTTTGGGCTCCGTCTGTTGCATTTTTGACCGGTTCCAAGTGGCGGGGATCACCATAGCCGCTGATCCCTGCTGTCTGGAACTGGCCAAAAATGTGATGCATGTAGGCCAAGAACATGACACACGGAGGTGGCAATTGATGGAGATGTGCTGTGGCAATCCTGGCAGCCTGGAACGGGTCTAAAACAGAGCATGCAGAGGCCAAAAATGTGACACATGGAGGCCAATGACGCACGGAGGCCAAAAATGCAACACACGGAGGCTGAAAATACGATGCATGGTAGCCAAAAACGTGATGTGCTGTGGCCAAAAAGGCGACGTGCGCAGGCGGCGATGTGCTGTGGTGATCCCGCAGCCTGGAACAACTGACTGGCAGTATTCCGTGAGGACGATCCAACCCCCAATCAATTGCTCATGCTGAATAAGGCATCGATAACATTCTGAAGCTGACCAGGCTGTTTGCTATTTGCTGCAAGGATGCTAGCCAGATGAATACCAATGGATGCTGGTAGGCAGAGGCAGAATTTTTTTTCTTGTTTTTCTCCCAAAAACTAATGTGCATCTTATACTCCATAGTGTCTTATTCTCCTGAAAAATACGGTAATTTTATATGTTGTGTTCTATTTCAAAAAACACTTTTTATATGAAATTTGTCACAAAATTGTTTTTTCTTCTTCTCTGAAATGTTTTCATAGTAGCTAATTAATTCTGTGTATTTCTTTATTTTGATAATGGTCGGAAGCAATAATAAAAATCCTAATACGTTTACAGGAATATATTGTAAATATATTTAAAAGAATAGGAAACCATAATTTCATGCATGATACAAAGAGTTTGTACAAGACTATCTTAACTCTTCAAGTATTGATTGTTATAAAATATTTATTTTATGCATAAATATTACTAAAAATAACTTCCAGTTTATTGTATACCTTTTTTCAGAAATTGTGTTAGCTTACCAATTTAATGGGGCGAATTGACATAATAGTTTCACTAGTGCCACCCCAGTCCAAAAAACACTTATATTTTCCTTTCTCCAATATATATTGTTCTCCACAGAAATACTTCTGTTGATAAGCAACCCACCTAGATAGATATAACATACAACAGACATTTTAAGATAAATCAAATATATATTAATAATCCATAAAACACTGTAAAAGAACTCTCAATTTTTCGTCTGTTGAACTTTCATGTTTTTTTTTTTAAAAAGGTATTATATGCATCTTCTTTGACCAGGTTGCCTCTAAAGGTTTCTTGCTATACCCTTATTTCATCTTGAAAAAGGGATAGCTGATCCATCCCAATTCTGGCTTTCTAGGCATAATGTAATGAGAATCCCAGGGTTTTAGTCTGGTAAGTTTGAAAATGCAGCCCAGAAACAGCAATAACAAATCAACTGCTTAGTGTAGTGTTGCCAAGAAAACAATACTGTATAACATGTCCATATAGTTACTAAGAGCCAAGCTACATTTGAAAAGCAATTACTGAAATATAACATATACCATACATGGTGCTTCTATGACATATAAAGTATTTTCAGATTCAATGAAGTTATAAGCATAAAAAGTTAAAACAGAACCAAGAACTTGTATCAAACCACAATACTGAATTCTTAGTTTCCAAGCATTACATTTCAGAATAATGGGTTAATTGTTTGATGAACATTTCAATGTCATTTATGAAGTATGTAATACTATATATTGTGGCTAAATATTTTACCAAATCTAAGCTGTTACTCTGATAAAAAGAGAGAGAAAATATTCTGTTCTTTAAAAGTTTAAGACTAAACTCAAGTTCATCTTTACCATTAGAATCTATATGTTAGCATATTAGAATCTATACATGCTATGTGTATGTATGTGTAGGTGATTTATGTTTTTATTACTTGATTGTTCTGTGATCATAGCTAAGCCCAGTGAGCTAAGCCTTGTCTAAGTTAAGCAGGGATGGACCTGTGCAGTACCTATATGGGAGGCAAGCCCCATCCCACATCCTAAGTAATCAATTTAGATTAGAATGGAGAGCTGAAAAATATTCCTGCAGAAGATCATAACAAACCACTGCATAAGTTATATCTATATGGTCACTGGAAGTCAAGCTAACCCAAGGGCAACTGTACTTTTAATTACTTATACCTTTTTATTTAATTTATTTACTGAATTAAGACTGAAAAAAATGATAAAATAGGAAAATCCGGCACTTTATGCTGCACAAACTTTGAAATTCAACTTACACCCCACTTTTCACTTTAACTGATCTTGTCTTTAGGCCAAACCCTGCCCATTCCAAATCAGGAATTTCTTGATTTACAACATCTAATACGTCTCCATTTTCCTCATCAGTTTCGAAAAGTGTTACTTCAGAGTCCATAAAATTCTGGAATTTAAAAATTAAATGAAGAACATCTGTTACTACTAAAACCATTTTTCTGTTTGTAAACTTCAATTAGCCCAAACAGTGCCTAATAGTGCAACAATTTTTGAATCAAGATACTTTACATCTGCTAACTTAAAGAATCCTACAAAATCCAGCACCCATTACTCCTGGGGAATTGAAATTTCAAGGATCTTCAGGCCAGTCGGATTCACAAATTTGTGAATGTTACTGTGGTCAGCTGCAGTCACATGACTGTGTTTTCCAACACTCCCCTCCAGTTTTCCACAAGCAAAAGCAGTGGGAAAGCTGGCAGGAAGTTGAAAGACGCTCCTGCTCCTACTGGTTTTTTTTTTTGTCCACCCATAGCCAGTCTGTTTACCTGTTTAGGTAAGTAAATATCTCTGAAAGGATGACCCAGCAGAACATGGATAATGAAGTGCATCCACAAAATTCTTCAGCTAATAAATATAGAGATATTTTCCTCAAATTATTTGATTTGTTCTGGCCAAAATACTGGTATACATCAATTCAGTGCGCATATAATACAAATCATTATTACAATGTCTAGAGTCTAGACCCATCCAAAGCTAATATAAATTCATCTATTTAGACAAAGTTATAATAAACAAATGACTACAATTATTTATAGCTGAATAATGAAAATGTAATAGTGCTGCTTTTCTACATACAGTACATTTTAACCTGTTTTCTTTTGTCATAGAATTTAAATAAAAATATGCTGAAATTTTCTCCCACTTTCATCTTCTTAAAATGTTTAAATACAGTGGTGCTTCAAGGTTTGTAAACCCATTTGAATTTTCAATATTCATATATATGAACTAAAATGATATTTTTTTTCTACACAAGTCCTAAAACTAGATAAAGAGAAACCAAATAAAAGACAAAAATATTATACCTTGTTCATTTATATATTACGAAAAATGATTCAAAGGTACTTATTTGTGCATGGCCAAAGTTGGGAACTTCTAGGATTATTAGTTCATTTGAAGGGAACATTGATTAAACTATGAATTCTGAATTGTACCAGAAAATTCTACAGAAAAATGTCAGAGTATCTGTGAAATTCAAGAGAAAGTAGGTCACGCAGTAAGACCCCCAAATACACAATTTATTCAACTAAAAAAGGTTTAAGTAGAAGAAAGGTAATGTTTTAGAATGGCCAGTCAAAATCCTGACTCGTGGGGACTTCATGCAAGGAAGACCACCAATATCCCTGAGTTGAAGCTGGTGAATTCAGAGATATTGAGAAATGAGTGAAAATTCTTCCAAGTCAATGTGCAGGACTGATCAACAGTTTTTGGAAATGTTTAGTTTTAGTTATTGCTTCCCACAGTGAATATACCAGTCACTGAATGCAAACGTTCAGATAATTTTGTCACACTCAAATATATATTTGGATTATTTTCCTCAATAAATAACTAAACAGTAAGTAAAAGTTTGATTCATTTGGTATTTGTTTCCTTTATTGGAATCCAGCAATCAGAGCTTTTATATGGAATTTTAAATATAAATATTACATTTTAAGTGATTTATTTGAAGATGTGCAAGTAGATTTATGCACAAATGAGTATAATGATGAGATTGCAACATTTTATTATTACACAAAAAACTGCATTTACAACTCTGCATTTACAAGGGCTTAATTCGGGTATCTGGGAAATTTTTAGTAGGTTAGGTTTAGAATACTTCGTTTTGTAAGAAAAATCAGAGTGCCAACTTGTCTCCAAAAAGAAGTATATACAGCACAAATAACTAAATTTTCTAAGGAATGTATTATGCATTTAACTATATTTTTCCTGAATTTTCTGCTGATTCTGTAATCAGAATATTCAAAAATTCATTTATGAAGAAATGACTTATATTTCTGCATGAATTTCTACTTTATAGTTATATGCTACATGACTTTCCATTCCTGAAACCCAATCAAGAAAACTAGAAATATGCACACATTCACTTTGACAGTGGTCATAAGCCTGATGTATAACTGAATGCAGATCTGGCATTCAAGGGACACAGTATATTTAAACAGCGAAAATGCCAATTGCAATTTGTACCTGAATGTGTGCATTACTGAAATATTTATAAATTGAGGCATGCCTTATTCGGATGCCCTGTTTTACATATCATGTTACCAATATATACAATATGGCTTAACTACCTTTTAAAATATCAACTTCCTTGTATCAGAAGCTTAGACTATAAGTTCATTTAGTACTAACTCAATCATTTATCAGTACTAGTTATATTTTTTAAAAATATCATAAATAAGTGTTTCACTACAGAGATACATGAACATGTTTTGTTCATTTTGTTTCAAGATAAAAATATCTTTTAAATGCAGCTGCTACAGCTGAATTTTTGGTCTCTTTAAAGAACAGACTGAGGTCAGTCTCTGGGAGAAACACTATCTGCAATAGATAGATAATTGTAAAGCTTTATATGGATATATAGCAGTAAAGAGTGATGGATTGATGGTGAGCTACTGATTAGGAATGCACACTGGAATTGAAATTTGTTTCCCTAAAATGTGTTTAAAATAAGGTGCCAACAAAGTAAAAGTCATTTTTTGCAAACAATACGGAACATAATATATTTTGCACTTAGACTTCCCACGAGTGCAGATTTGGTTTATTTGGATCACAGGCTGAGAAAGCATGACTGGCCCAAAGTCACCAAATCTGTTTCCAAGCCTGAGGTGGGACTAGAATTCACAATGTCTTCTATCCTGGTGTCTTAACCACTATACTCTAACAACAAAAACAACAATGCAAAAACTCTTGGCAGACTATTTTCTCTTTCTTTATTATGTGAATTGTTTCAATGGATGCTTTACAGGTTAACCATTATGGTCTTCAAGCTTCCATGAACATTTATCAGAGGTACTGTATGTAAAAAATCTTACCTTGGATACAATCAAATGTAATGGGCAAAAATAGAGAAAGAAGATGTGCTTTAATACTATGAACTTTAAAGTATTTTTTCACTTCCTCAATCTCACTGAATTGACATTTATTTATTTATTTAAAGTATGGCATATCATACATGGACCTGAATTAATAATAACAGCTCTTAATTTACTAATACATGTTTAATTCCAATTAAATGGAGAAATAAAATGTTTGAAAGAATATTGCTTTAAAGAACAAATGAAGTACTTACAGCTTGCAAAAATCGAACAGAAAGCAAAACATTGCTGACTCCACCCCATGATTGCCAGTGTTCATATTCTCCCTCCTCTAATAAGTATTGCCGGCCTTTATATCGTTCCTTGTCGTAAGCAACCCATCTACAATGTTGATAATACAAATTGTGACAAGGTTAGAGAATGAATGAATATTACAAATATATCGATAGTCATTAAAGCATATCATTTGGCACTCCTCTATGGCATAAATTTAGTAGCTTCAGTTGCAAGAGGCAAAACAAATGATTCTCTATTCTCTTTGCCCTATCCTTAATCCAAGCAATTCAGAATAATCCACAGCAGTCTATCCTATTAGAATTTCACTGCAATATTATGAGATATCTTAGACATACCCACAATTTACCTGTTGACAAATCAATTCTACCTTTGGCAAGGTAAGTCTGGGGCTGGAGCAGTTGGCTAATGTTTTGAGAAAAAAAAGAGCTCTACTTCATGTTAAATAGCAAGGAAAGAATTTGCTGATTTTGAATTTCCCCTGGGAGACGTTTTATGGTCAGACATAACCTTGATAGGCTATGATTGCACACTATCTGATCTCAAACAATGGACCTTGATTTAGAGTTAAAGTAAATTTATCTGTTCTACCTAGAAATATCTTGAGTCACTCTGCACATCTTCTCCAATCAGCCAGAGGCCTTAGCTACATAACAATTCCAAAATTTACAGGGGTTTAACGTTAGCTATATTCAACAGATATTACTGAAGGGAATTATTTAACATCCCTTTTGTACAGAGACTGTCCATGCGATGGAAGAATAATTGAATAGTTGGACTGATAAGAGTGTGAGGAAGTGGTGTTGAAACTGTTGTCTGCTCATTTCAATAGTTGCTGTAGTCATGCAAACATCTTCTATCAGGCAATTATATCCATTACTCCAGTACTCAAGAGGCATTCAAGCTGGTGTTCCAACTACCTGGATAATTGTGCCACACCTTTGTGTTTCAAGGACATGTTGACATCCAGAGGCAGACTCACCCCACCTAGTCTTTTGAATGCTAAGACAGAGTGAGAAGAGGGTAGGTATAATAGGAAAAGTGATAGCAAATGACATAAGATAAGGAAGTGGAGTTGACAGATCTGGAGACTGGCAGCTATTACAAGTAGATAAGAGCATTTTCATTAAATTGCCAGGGCTAGAAGCTATTGTGATCAGCATATTCTGGTGGGAGTCCTACCTGGAGCTTGAAGCTTTTCCTGGAATTCAGCAACAACTAGAAAAGGAGCAACCACCTCATCCCAACAAGTACAAGAACATTTGGGAAAAAGCAACAGTTATATACTATGGTTCTCCAAAAAGGACGGGTTTTATTTTCTTTTGACCCCCGAAAAAACAGCTAGGCCTTCTTTTTGGAGGGTTCTAATTATTGACTCACCTCGAGGAGGTGGCACTGACAGTCCCGCCCAGCAGGAGACTGCTGCTGGCCCACTTCTTCTGCGGCCGCTTGCTGCTACTCATATGCATCGCCCTGGCCTCTGTTTCGCCTTCAGATTCCTTCCAGAAAACCCTCTGCAGCCGATAATAGAGCTCCAGACAAATCCGGAGTAATGTTATCGGCTGCAGATAGCAGATGCCGGCAGAGACCAGGGCAATGCGTGCAAGAGGCGGCAAGCAGCCACAGAAGGTGAGGCAGGTGCCAGGGTATGCGAGGCCTGGAAAGTAGGGCAGCTCCACACCCCCATTGCCCATCCCCATCCTAGCTTATTTTTTACCTGTGTGCCTCGTCCCATCCCCTGCACCCTGGGGTAGGCAGGGTCTTAATTAGGGCTAATTTTGTAGGTGGGGCTTAATTTGATCACATGCGCTCAAAAACACGATAGAACTTCTTTTCAAAGTGTCTTGTCTTTTTGGAGAAACATGGTATTATCTTAAAGACTTTGAGACTTTAGTTTGAACTGAGTACTAACAGAATAATTATTAAAGGACTGAATATAAAAGACATAGTTGTGTGGCAAAGTCACCTTGTAAAGTCATAGAAATGTGGAGTTGACCCAAAGCAATAACCTATTGTTGGGGAAGGTATGTGTTGCAATAAAGCATGTGTATAGATTTGCTAGGCTATGCTAAGTCCTGTCCTTAGAGAGCAAAGAACCCTCCCATGGAACACATTATTTTGTATTATCCCCTATGCACAGACGCTTGCCAGGAATTATCTGCATTCTTCACTGAACATCCTGGTCATCCTGATTTGTTTTATCTTGTTACTATCAGATCAATCTGATGTTATTTCTTTGTCCACAGTAAGTACTATTCTGTCGTTTGTACAGTACACTGTAGTGTATCTTCTAATTCTTCTTGGATATTTTAGAACAATTTTTTTTTCTTTTTTAGCCTAATTGTAATTTTCATGTCTTGTTGATTAGAAAAAGTGATTGATTGATATCTGTTTGAGCTATTTTCTACTAATTTTTTAAAACAGCGAAAAACGTTCCCAGGTTTGCTATGTACATGACATATCTTTATGAAAAGATACTTTAGAACTGTTTCTGGCTACGTACTCATAAACAAATATAGAGAGACACATACATCAGCAAAAAATGAGCAAGAAAATAATCAAGTAAAACTGCATACAAAATAGAGTTAATTTATAATATTTGGTTATTAAGCTGACTGGCTCTCTCTCTCTGTATATGTGTGTATATGACTGCATAACCAGAAACCATTCTAAAGCATATTTTAATAAAGAAGTGTCACTTACATAGCAATCCTTGGAACCATTTTTTGCTGTTTTGAAAAATGTGAAGGCATATTCCCAGCTCAGGCGACTTTATGACATGAGAGTGACATATGTAAATTACTCTCATTACATTCCACAAAAGAGGAATAAATTATAGGGACAATAAACCAAGGAATGGTAGACTGATTTATAGTCATATCTTACATGAAGTTACCTTTGGCTACATCCTATATTTTATCTTCCTATTGTCAATCCAGGTAAGATAAACAGACTATTAATACAAAATATCCAGTTTTTAAAATTCTCTAGAGAAGCCCCTCTTGTACATTCTGCAAGTTCCTAAGATTTGTTTGATGAGAATTAAAGACTTTTTTAAAAAAATGATATTTGCACTTAGCTTTTTCATTGAAAACTATCAAGTAATACATTTATAAAAGCTTTTGATTAGCAAGTTAAGATGCTTATAGTTGACTGGTGTGGCCTTTTATCTGTTTTAATGAAATATTGTTCTTCTTTACTGATTTAGTTTCTAGTGGACAGTTATTTACATATTTTAATATTCTTAAAAGTTGTTAATAACAAAACCATACTTACATTCCACCAATGACACGTATTGATCCAATTCCCTGGAAAGTATAAGAATTTTCAAGAAGTATTGGAATGCAATCAGTGTTCTCAGAAAGTTTTTTACACCATCCTCCAAAGTGTGGTCTTTCATATATTATCATCTAGAGAAAAAGTGAAAATTGATCCTTTAAAAAACATTTCTAATCTTCTGTTTATTTGGCAGATTGAAGAAAGGTTTAATTATAAAATTAAACAATGTCGGTTGGTGGCATCCGGGACGAGGGCGTTCTCTGTGGGTGCACCGACCCTCTGGAATGGTCTTCCCACCGACCTCCGGACCGCCCCTGACCTCCGC
>JANHFM010007687.1:255826-269251 GCA_032468115.1 Grayia smithii | reverse complement strand
GCCCCGAGTCTTTTGGGAGAAGGGCGGCAAATAAATTTAAATAAATAAATAAATAAATAAATAAATAAATAAATAAAATGTGAAAGATTTATATGATTTGAAGAAACTGCAATGCCTTTCTGATCAGCAGCTTCAATTGAGCATTCCATACTTATGATTTCAACCAGTTTCTTAAGAGACATTCCATTGGAAGAAGGGAAACAAAAGAATTTTTGTTGGAATACTTCCCTCTGCAGAGTTGTCCCCTCAGAAAAAAAAAAAGCAAGAAAAGGATGGAGAAAATGTATTCCTGTTGCTGTTCTTTACTAGTTACTCTGGATTGATATAATTGTAAGAAAGCATAATTGAAATCAATGATAACTTTATTTTTTGATTTTCTTAAATGTCTGAAGGGAAAGTAAGGATGGAATAGTAAGATTGGTTTAGTCAATACATATCTACTATAGTTTCTAAAATAAATCTGTAAAAATTAGTGGTAAAGAATACCAGTTTTTCTTTTACATGAATAAATTACTCTTCTTAAAAGGATACTGTGCTTACCATAGTATTCATAGGCATCTGCACCTTTAGGCCACCCTAAAGTACAAAATAAAATAAGAAATATGAATACATACTTCCATATTAATACATAGTGTATAATGTTAATACATACTGATTCTATGAGATACCTTATAAATCAATTAATCAATGAGTCATTATTTACATTTCTTCTCTTCGCTTTTACTGTGTTTTAGGAAACTTGACTGATTTCATGAATAAAAAAGCTTCATCAACATTATGAGTGATTAAATTAATTTGTTCTGTAATAAAGGGCAGATATGCATAGGAATTTTTTTCTTTTACTTTCTACTTCATAGCACCAACAAGAAACTTTAGAGTCACTAAATACTAAATATTAAATATTTATAAGGGTTGAGGCAGTTGAGGTGGGTACATGCAGTTTCTAGACCAGATATGACTGTTATATAAGCATACAACTACTTATTTTCAAGGCAACAGATTACTGTACCCATTAATTGGGATGGATGGGAGAAACTTTGAGAATGTAGTCCTCTACATCTTTGCCCTAGAAGTAGACAACCAACAACCATGTATGGCTTCAGTTTTGTTTGCAATAACAATTTCAATTTAGTCAAGTTGTACCTGAGATTTTCTATCAAATCCAGATAAACTGAGATAAACTGGTTAGGTGTCAGGGAGGTCTATATTTTATTACTAATTTTTCCCATGGAATTGGTATTTTTTAAGGATCATGAATGCAAAATTTGTAACGACACAATACTGTTTCCTTGATATTTTTAGGGAGGGAGGAAACTAAAAGTAGCAAAATGTATTCATTCAAGTTGTAAGGAAATATATTAGTAGCAATCCAAAATAATTTTGCAGATATAAATTTCTATTATAGAAAATAACTTCTGAGCACTTCTTGGGAATGTTTATAGTAACATGGATTCATCTACAATAATAAGAGTATCAAGTCATTACAACTTTTTCAAACCTGATTTACCAGATAGCACTTAGCATCCTATAACTAAAGGCGATAATGACAATTATTTATTTTTTCTTCAGTATTTCTGAAGTAATATCTTCTAAGTCAAACATAATTCCCTTTGTCAAATCACCAGAAGTTTGATTTTAACAGAGACAGATTCTTCATCGAAAGGTTAATAGCTTATTTCTGAACTCATATAAATATGAGTTAAATATGAATTTTCAAGCATGGGCACATTCAGATTTAGATTCAAAATGACTATAGCAAATTAAATTGATTATAGGCATTAATAACTCCTTACCATTTTCAATGGTCGAAAAGATTTTACAACAGTGGCTGAAAGTTTACATGGGCTTTGATTTTCTTCTAATACTGTTTTTTCTCCCTTGTAATCAGTATCTGAATAAGCAAGCCATCTATTAAAATGAAGAATTAGTCTATTAACATAATAATTAATGTACAACTTTATTCATGTATCTTGGATTGGCACACATTATTGAAGAAGCATATGGTCTTTCAAAATATGGTATTTCATTTTGTTATCATAGATTATAGTCGTATTACACAAGTAGGCAACATTTTTGAATGCATGGGTACATTTGGAATTTTAAAAAGTACAAAAGTTTTAAAAATTGACAATCGTGGTAGGTTTTGCTAGCATCCATTTACCAAAAAACAAACTAAAATGTTGGTCTTAGTTGTTCTCTTCTTCCCCAAATGCTTTCTACCATCTGGGTTTACTTTTTTGCCTTTTTCTTTGCAAGTGAACATATTTACAAAGAACAATTATGGAATCCTTATGGGACAATCTTTAAATAATAATAGCCTGATAGATTCTGATTTTTGTTTTTTAATTAGAAGAATCTAAAAAGAAGGATTACCAAAGGGCATAACTTCCTGTACTCAGAACATCTATTCTTTAAAAATGTACTAGAACATGGGTACAATCGAGTTGTTAGAAATGATGACATAAAATTTAAGATCATTGCAAAAGAAAACAGAAAATTTTCAGATTCAAAATAATTCAATAAATATTTCACCTTTTCCCTGCAACATTACTTGTTACACTACAACTCTCATAGGCATATACTACATATAAGAAAAGCCCTAATATTAAAACTTAATTTCAGTCAAACTTTTCATTTTATAGTATTTTGATAACTTCAGAAAAAGTCTAGGAAAGCTGTTATTTGATAAATAGAACTGTTAATTTTATGAGAATTTTTCTTCGAAGATGTAGCAAGATAACAATTATTTTGGTTACTTTTTTGCATGATGAACAAATAGCTATTGTTGACCTTTATTTATATAAGTAGAATAAATATTTACTCACACTCCTGCTTTCACAGAGATGATAGGATTTTCAACTTCCAATTCATTTAAATTGGCTATGCCAGCATGAATGCAGATTGGAAAATGACCTGTACTATTGTGTGAGCAAAGTTCAATTTCAGGAATACTACAATCCTGTAAAACAAATTAAACCAGAATAAAACAAATCAGATAAGAAATATTATATATATATGGACATTAGCCCTCTCTATGCGCCTGCCAGTTTTGCAGGAAGCATGGCTAAATGAGATAATCCTTCTTTATTGCATGATTACATTAACAGAACTTTGCAAGTCTGCAAGTCTGAAATATATTCTCTCTTTATTAATATTAAATGAGCATAAAACTTGCAAAAGTGAAATATTTCCATACATCCTCTTAAAATAGTTGACAAATTTATAATATATGTGGTTAGTTAGAGGTATTTTAGAAGTAGGATAAGCATACATCTAAGTACATATATGTTCATAAATAGGATTATATTTTCAGATTTTAAGAACTTTTTTATGACAATAACTTTCTAGACTGGAAATCACTTCATCATTATTAATTATATCACTTGTTTTGTTTTCTTACTCTCAAAGAGTAAGAAAGGAAACAGTAGTTCTGTTTACTGTTAAGATAACTCCAAATTGCTAAATAAATTAAGTTGCTTGTAGCACTACATTCTAGTTATTATTGTGAATTTATTTATTTAAAGTTGATATGGTCATCTGAAGTTTCTCTTCAGCAGAAATTTTTAGAGGCTGCTTCATATTTTAAGAACCAATTTATCTTTTGCAGAAATTTAACACTTAAAAAAAAAGCAAAGGTAGCACTTTATGGTTATACTTTAATTCACAACTTTAAAAATAACCTTTTGGATTCTTTAGAGTTAATAAAACTAGGCAAAAAGGCATAATGAGACTTGAATTTAAATGCCTGCAATTTGCTCTCACATTAAAATTTCAACATTAGCTACTCACTTCCCTCTTTACAACAATATGTTTGCTATTTTTATGGTTCTATTTTGCTGTATTTTCAAAGATATCATTTGACCACATAAGCAGCACAATCTGTAGTCAAGTCTCATGTACACAGTATGTACTAGTTTAGCATTCTTTAATTGTCAAACAGCAAATAAATGGTAATACAGTGGTGTTTATAACCTTTGACTCTATTATCATTGTAATGCCACTCATGCACATTTTTATAAGGTTGGTAAACATTTGGTTTGATAATAAGCAAAATAAAATATGATGAATAAAGCTTGATATAGGAAAGACAAATCTGGGACACAGAAATAATTACTAACGTTATCAAAAGTGTAAGAAAAATAGCTGTATCTTTGATGAAATTATCAACTTTAATGCTTTGGGCAGGGAAACAAATAATAAAACATTGAGGAAAGATAAAGTAGAGTGACAGGAAAATATATACAAGGATACCCATTTGGTAGCTACTAGTAGCATCTGATTTTTACAAGAATAGAAGTATTTATTTTAATTGTTATACCTTCATTATATGCCTGATGGAACCAATTGTGACATTTCCTTGAGCTTTCTCTCTGTGAAGATTCAAGATGTCAGTCAGCATCCTTTCTCCTTCTTCTAGAACATATTTCTGACCTTGAAATGTTGGTTTCTCATATAAAATCCAGCTACATTAATGAATATATCAATATAAATATGCCACTCACATTGCAAGCACAGCACCAATACTAATAAGGATCCATGTTTACCATGATAATTATCTGCAGCCTTTCACATGTGTAGAATGAGCATACATACACACTGATGTATAATATGAGCAATGGCTTTTTCCAGCAAGAGATTTACATTGCACACTGCTGCAAGAAAAACATCTGCCACTTAGCTACATTATTTTCATTTGTTAAACATATATGTCTTATTTTTAAAGATTTTAAAAATCAATATGGAAAAAATATTGCAAGCCAGTCTTTTTTAAAATTTCATATGGATGGTTAATTTCTTCAACAGACCATTTTCAACTACTTTAGTCTGTCATTCAAATGGGCAGGGGAATATATATTATTATATATTGTTTTTCTAATGTTAGAATAAGATAAATTGGCAACAATGATCACAAAAAATAATTTCATTCTAACATAGGTTTAGGGATACAATAGAAATAAATGATTTGGTGCTTGTCACTTAAAGATTTTTGTATACTTTGTCTACTTCTCAACATTGCTTGGAAATCTTACATAATTATGTATTATGAAATTACTGCAAGGATTGTTTATACTTGTCATTTGACTCTTTCTTCCTAATCAACCTCATATGTTTGTTGTGGCAAAACTGAAGGCAGGATCATTATGCATGCTGCCTTGAATTGTACAAAATAAAGGTGGGATATGAAGCTAACAATAAATATATATTTCCTGATATCACAATTATTATATACTGTCTGGAAATTACTTTAAACTATTTTTATTGCACATTAAACCATAATATTTCCACATCTATATGTATATTAATTGAGGTATTATGTCTCTAGTCTTATTCCTAATAAAATATACTTTCTATGTTTTCTGTTTTTTTGCTATGGATATGTTCCTTAATTACTGACAAATATAGATTTCTGGAAAGTATACATTTAGTTGCTTATCTTGTATTTCAGCCTTCTTAAAACTCTGACAAAATATTCAAACTAAGGAAAATGCGAAATTACTTACTGAAAAGTATTATTTGGCAAAATTACAGTGAATAAACTTTGCATGGTGTGTTTTCTTTTTTTGTATGTCCACCAGGGGTGGGTTCTACCCACCTTCACTACCGGTTCGCTTCGCTCACGCACATGCGTAAACCGCGCTACCGCGCAGAAACTTTTCCCCCAAAAAAATCGCCGAAAAAGCACTCTGCGCATGCGCAGAACGCTAATTTCGCCGATTTTGGAAAAAAAAGGTAAGTTTGGGCGCGCAGGTAGGCCCGGGTCCGGGACGCTGCGAACCGGTTCGGTGACATCACAGCGTCACTGCTACCTATTCGCGCGAACCGGACCGAACCTGGGGCAACCCACCACTGATGTCCACATATATCTATTATCAACATTGTCATGATATTAGTCAAATGTGATTCCTGCTATAAGATACATTTTTCTTACCATCCTCTAACAACTCTGATTGATGCTTCGTTTGAAAACATCCAGATGGTAGCATCTACCACATCACGATAAATTTCTAGTTTATTTGTTTTCCCATGAAAATCACAAATAAGCATCTGCAATGACATGTAATAATGCAATAATGTAAAGCAAATTTGGTACATTCATTTTTTATTCCTCTTATATATCAATTATAGTGTTTTTGGTGCAAATATATTTGCATGACATAATTACTAAGCTAGTTTTGATGACTTGAATTTTATGGGTCTAGCCCACTAGGTTAGCTTATCTAGGTCAAAAAATGAAACCATCACAAGAATACTGTCTCAAGCCTATCAACCTCCTTACTGCATTTCATTGTTGTACCAAGAAAAATAGATTTCCTTTCCATACTCGTCCCTCATTTATTCCTCACTTTTGAAAACAGTTTATGACAAAGCAGACAATACTGAAATTTTATTGTCTTATATAAAATCACACTCACTTTTCCTGGTCTTGGATTGCACTTGAGTATGTCCTTATCAACAGGACACTATAATCAGAAAAAAAGAAATAATTTTAATACTACATTAAGCCAAGAAAATATATTTTAAACTACATGTTATGAAGCAAATCTTAGCATTTTTAAGAAAAGGCTTATAAATATGCTAACAAACCATTTCTGAAAGCCTTAAAGATACAAGTTAAACTTGTAGAAAAATACATTTTGCGACTTTATTCAAAACTATCAGCAGAGTATTCGGAATCAGTTCTTACAATTACTATTAAAATATAAAAGGTTGTGTATAATACTATTCATCAGAAGATGATGTGGACTATTATGTTTTAAGCAGATTTGGAAATGTGAGCATACATGCTCATTTATCAAACATTATTGCAAGAAATAAAACTATTATACTCAGTCTGCCTGATATCAAAGTGATGGTGATGCTTCAGCTAACAATGTTCACTCTTCTCACACTTATAACTCATTTATGAAATAACTTTTCCTCATATCCCACCTAAAATTCCAGGAGAAAAAATAGTAAAGAGAAAAGTATTTTTCAATTCAAATTCTGCTAAAAAAGTTTGCTGTCTTTCATCTGCATAATATATCGTAGACTGTACAATATATAGAGTGTATATTGGTTACAGTACATTGAAAGAGTACTATATTATGTACCAAATTCTCACAGTAAATTAAGCAGAATCAAGAGAGTCAAAATTTTGTTTCTATGGAAAATCTATCTCCTATATTTAGCCTAAAGATATGTGTACAAAAAAAAATGAAATGTATAGGTTAGGTTCCTACTGTGTATAAATTTAGTTAAAAGAATTACCTTTTGACAGGTTACCAATTTCAGCAGCTTTGTAGATTTAGATGGAGGATCAACTGGCAATATCCTGTTTCCAAGTGAACTTCCTTTTTCAGCTAAATAATTTAAGCCAGGCAGATTTTCAGAATATGTATCCTTTAAAAAAGGCTTCATGCCAGGGTCAGATTTTTGAATAAAATGAACTGCAAATGTTGAACTCAAAGATGACGTCTCTTCTGAATAAAGTACTTCCTTAGAAATAAATTGTTTAGAAAAGTCTTTTGGGAATTCAGTATTTTTAGTGTCTTGCCAAATACTGAAAAGAGAGGTTTCTTTTTCTTCCTTTTGATTTTTTCCTTCATAAAGTTTGTCTTCTTGTTCATTTTCATTACACTGATTACTAGACTTCAACTTTTCAGATACTGATTGCAAAAGTGATAAGACAGATAAAGATTGATTTTCTCTTGGTGATCCACTATAGTGATTTATTGGTGAGATATCAGTGGAAGGCAAGTCCTCTTGGGAACCATCATCTTCATATATAGGAGACAAAGAAAAGGGGTAAATCCTGTATCGTTTTGCTTCCACAGTCATGAAAGATTCAGAACAAGTATCACCCAGCATCTCATTCAACTGCTTGCTTTCATCATAAGAAGTAAAAAGGTCCTCTTTGAATCTGGATGTTTCATACATCTTATGCTTTTTATCCAAGGATAAATCAGGATGGGATAAGGTATTCATTATTTCTTCTTCTGAAAAAGAATAGCTTTGTTCTTGAAGACTGTCTTTATACAAAATATTAAAGGAAGAATTGTGTTCCCAGTGTTCTGGTGTAGGAAAGGCAAAACAATCTGGGGATTTACTTTCATTTTCACTGTCAACATCCAGATAATATTTCTTAAGTACAGTATCTGCTATTAAACATGGGTCCTCGTTTACTACTTCTCCATGGACAAAACCAATGTTTGATGAGTTGTTCAACAGAGAGGATTCAGATATACTAAAAAGGGCATTGAACTTAGAATCTTGTTGTATTATATCTTCGTTTCCCATTTTGCTACTGCCCCATTCACTATTTATTTCATAATATTTTTCATGTGGTTCCTTTCTTTCAGCAGTAATAGAATTGCTTTTTCTTATCTCATTTTTTGGGAAATCATTCTCTATATTATGTTCAGGTGAACATAAGTAAGTAAGTTCATCTTGATATTTATCAGAAAAGCTACCATATGTATTAATGTTTGAGTTAAAGGGTACCACATTTCTTGTTAAAACTGAGCATGCTGACAATTGCTTATAGGTCATAACAGCCTCTCCTGCTACTAAATTACATTGATTCTCACATGTCCAGCTACTTTTATCACCAACAATTGCTGTATTTGTTGCACAATCATCTTTATTGTATTTGGCATTAGTTATTTTGTCAGGACTGGAATTTAGTTTAGTTATGTCATCATACCATTCTTCACATACTGTTTGGCCTGAACACACATTCTTCAGTATAACTTCTCCAGAAACCTCTTTACTCTCTTCTTTGAAGTTAAAAGGAACAGAGACATTTGTTACATCCGCAAAAGTTATCTTCCGCTCTTCAACTGGGGATACTGGACATAGGTTTAACGGTATTTCAATTATTTCAGGAAGCTTAGCTGATAATTCTGGATCAGTTATAGGTATCTTTGATATTTCAGTGTAACACATAATATTTGTATTTTGAGAAAAATCCTTACTTAAATGCTGCTCAAAAGGCACAACTGCTGGGTTTTGTTTGGCTGTTTTAATAACATCGTCAGTTATTTCTTTTGCTTTTACTATTAATGAATTGTGTAAATCAGTTTTATCAGTGATATTCAATGGTTCCTTTTCATTCTGAGTATCACTGTCAAATTTAAGTCCAGAGAACTTTGTGATATAATTCACATTACAGGGCTTTAATGAAGAGTTCCTTGACTGTATTTTTTTAGATTCTGACAGCATTTTTCTATTTGTATGATCTTTTTGAAAGCTGGGACTTTCATTATACTTAGTGTCATTATTTTGATAGATGCAAACTGTTTGTTTTGATCTAATTTCTTCTATTGCTAAATGAAGAACTTCATCTACTATTTCATCAGCCTTTTTAAACAAGAGTGTTAAGTTTTGAGATTTAATTTGCAGTTGCTTTCCTGTTTCAACATTTTTCAATGGTTCCTTAAAAAACTGGTTGTTTGATTTAGGAAATAAAGCAGCAATTGCTTCTTTATCCATTCTAGTAGCAATTTCTGAAGGTGTAGCCACGAGGCAATTAGAATTCTGCCCTGAGGGAGTTGTATGAATTTCTTTGCTCTGCTGGGTAGTAAGAGACATTTCTGATGCTATCTTTGAAGAATCTATAGTATCCATGTAATAGGTAATTGAGGCCATTAATGAAGGTGAATAAGTAACATCTGATATTGATTCAGAAGATAGACTGCTTAATTTATCTTTAGATGACAATTTTACAGTATCTTCTTCAGAATTTGTAGGAAGAGAATTGATTTTGTCAAAAACAGGCTCTACTGCTTCATAGGCAGGAGAATGAAGGTCTGAAGTATCTTTAGGAGAACTTATAGGAATAGCAGACTTGGGTGCATGTACATTGTCAGATGTAAAATCAGGAAAGGTCTCTTTTATGAGAATGGATTCAGAATCCATTGAATAAGAACTAGTCAAATATTTTGTTTCATTTGAATGTGGCAAAATCTTTTTTCCAGAGTTAGCTCTGTCAATAGTATCAGGGATAATATGGGATTTAAAATTATTTCCAGATTCCTGATAAAAATATGACTTTAAGACAGCTTTAGAGTTTTCAGACACAGAATCAGAGTAGCATATTTCACTAAAGTCTGCCTCTGCAGAATTTGCTGCAGTGGTGACTCTTGCAGACTGCAACGTATTTTCCTGTTCATCAGGCAAAAAATATGAACCCTTCAAAAAATTCTGATCTTCGGAATGAGATGCAGATTTAGCCATAGTATCCAAATGAATGCTATCTTCAAAGATGTCAGCATTATTGATCAATGCAGGTAAGAGAGAGCAAGAATTATCTGGTGGTGAGTTAGTTTTTTCAGGTTCCACAGGTAGAGAACTGTGGGTCAGGCACTCATTTTCGGAAGAAATAATAGACAGACAAGAGAGTTCTTTATTTTCAGGAGGCTTGACATGATTTCTTATGCTACTGAGCACTGAACTGCTTGTTTTCTCAGAAATAATTGGAGTTTTAATTGCATCAATTTTTACAGTTTTAGGAGATGACATATCTGTGTTCTTTATATGTCTTGTGTTTTTCAGTTCAAAGAGCTTATTTTGTTTCTCAAGTGGAGATGAACAAATATTTAAGCTGGTTAATGGTTGGATCAGAGTTTTATTCTCATCTCTCTTGGCAGGATGACAGTCATTTACAGCTTCAAGACTTTGAGGGACATCATCTGCATCTGTTTTGAAGGAGTCGACATGTATATATTCAGTATCTAACAAAAAAATGTTGGCTTTATTTTCCTCTGTACCATTAGACAAAACTGTGTCAAGTTCCACAACAGATATTCCAACATTCTCCTCAATCACTTTACTAGTCCCAATATTAGCCATTATGGAGGTCCTGGAATTATTTTGTAGATCCCCAGGTAATAATGGCTCAGTGGTTTCTTTACTCTCTAGGCCACTCTTGCTGCATAAGTGCAACCCAGACCCATTTTCTGTGAAAAGGGCTGACATTCCTGATTTGAAAACTAATGGCAATTCTTCTCTAATTGCTGGTTTATGGAGAAGCAATTGAGAATGATTTTCAGTCATCATATCTGTATTAAATGTTTCATTACTGTTTGTTCCATTATTCACTTGATCACCAGAGTTACGGCTATTCATGTACAATGATGGATTAACTGATTCTAATTTGAACTGATCGTCAGTCCAAGAATATTTATCTTCTAATAATTGACGATCATTATTAGTTGACTCTACTTTGGGGTAAGATGAAAATTCATTTTGTATTGCCTCTTTTGTTTCTGTGTTAGAAAAAACACACAAATGTGTTTCTTTTTTAACAGAAACAGTGGTAGCATTGTTTGACTGTAGCTGCATATGTATTTCTTCTAATGCTTTTCTCTTTTCGTCTAATTTACTGTTTTCTGAATTGATTCTTGCAAAATCTATATTTTGGTAGCTAGAGCTGACCTGATTTGGCAGCAATGCTGGTGTTTCTAACAAAAGCTTCCTATTAATTTCTGATTTGTCCGAAAGTGATACACATTTTACAGACTCAAGTTCTTCAATGCAGCTTTTGATTGTTTCAATTTCTCTCAAAGAGGTAATCTTGTTCTTTAGTTCATTGTCCTCACAATCACCCTGAACATCTTCCTTCTGATTCATTTCAGATAGAAGCATGTTTTCTTGTGAATTTTGTTTGTCATCTTTAGTTTCAGGTTTTCCATTCTTCAGTAATGATTCTGGTTCTTTTGTAGTTTCTGATCTTAAAGTATTTATGATTTCCTCTTTTTTGCTTTCCACAAGACAATTGCAAATACTGGTTCTAGTTACTGTTTCTTGTTCCAAGTCTGCTTGTTTCTTAAGCAACTGCTTAATTCTTGCAGAACCTCGGTAGGTTGCATAAGTAATTGCATGTGCTGGGGGTTCACTTTCTGTTTTTCTGAAATAGAAATATTGTTAATGGCACATTAGCAAATGTTTCTAGTCACATACACATAAATATACCTACTACTCAAATAGTTAACCTATATTATATAGAGAGGGTGTGGTATTAAAAATGTAAACTGTGCAATACATTTAATAGTTATCTACATAATAGTTGTAGAATTACTGAAAAAGAACACTTTTCAGGCTATTAAGGTCAAATCTGTGATCTAAGGAAGATTCCTCTTGCAATATATATTTTTGTGTATTAGAAATCTTTGCTTTACACCCCACAGGAGAAGCGGCAAAATACCACTTTAAAACTTGGATAACTAAGGATGATTTTTGGTTGTCTTGAGTGAATGCTGGATATGAGGCAAAAGCAATGCCCTGGGAAAATGGCTGAAAAATAAGGCATGTTTGTGCAATAGGTATGTGCAGATAAGGAAAAATCTTTAGAAAGGTTTCTCTCCATGGGAATAAATGTATTGGCATTGAAACTACATTATTATGCTAACATGAATTACAATAGCCAATGCTATTAGTAGAATGATGGTAGTTACAGCAAAACATCTGGAAGGTATTACAGTTAGTCCTCAACTTATAACCACAAATGAGCCCAAACTTTCCACTGCTAAACAAGACAGTTAAGTAAGTTGTGTTCTTTTTTTTTTTACAACCTTTTTGCCACAGTTTTTAGGAAATCATTGCTTGCTGTTAATTGAATCATGTGGTTGTTAAACAAATCTGGCTTCTCCCATTAATTTTGCTTGTCGGAAGTCAACTGAGAAGGTTGCAAATGGTGATTACATGACCCTGGATCAGTGCAAATGTCATAAACACATGCCAGTTACCAAGCGCCTACATTATGATCAAGTGGCCAAGGCGGTACAATAATCTTTAAGTGTGAATAATCGTTATGTCATCTTTTTCACTGTCACTAAACTTCAAACAATCACTAAAGAAATGGTTGTTTAGTGGACAAATGGACTACCTGAATATTGATAAAGGCTGTTTTACTTTACAAAACAATGTACAAAATCCTCACATGCACCATTTTAAAAAATATGGGAACAGAAAATGCAAAAGCTAAGTATCATCAATTACTTGATGTTGTGGTTTAAAATATCAGTTTATTGTTAGACTTAGAAACAGTTTGAAATTTTCTTTCTTTTGGAGCAGTAGGATTTGAACAAATATAAGACAGCCTACTTTCTGCTCATGTATTTTTGATTGAGTGATTTTCTTTAAAAAATATGAAGGCTATATTAAAGGCTATGTGCCAGTAAACTGTTATTTGCAACTAGCTTGGTGTACACATGCATGGATAACTCTTAGCATGCTTCCTTTGTAACATAATCTTCTATGATTTAAACTGAATATAACTTTGCCTCCATTAAAAAGCATTGTTAAAGCAATATACCTATAGTATTTGATTTGTAATACAGACATTAGTAAGCATGTCTGTAGTAAGACATTGTTGCTGGTATCCTAAGATTTTTACTGACTGTTTCCTAATATGATTTGATTGCTCATTTGTTCCCTATGACTATC
>JANHFM010007687.1:207037-226675 GCA_032468115.1 Grayia smithii | reverse complement strand
TTGAGGACCCTTGCCCTAACCCACAGGTCTTCAAAAAATTATTATGCTATACTGGCATTTTATTAAATAATATGTTACTACACCATTTGGTTCAGAATACTTTTTTCCTTGTTTTCAACCTCTAAAATTTAGGTGCGTCTTATACTCCGGTGCATTTTATACTCCGAAAAATATGGTACTATCAAGTAGAAGTACATTACATTTTAGCTAAGTATTGATTTATTATTGGTCATCAATTCTTTTGTATGAAAAATTAGAACATTAAAAATATTACATGAAAGGTTAAGGGATTGTAATGATGAATAATATAAATGTTTACAACAATAATAAAACAATTGAATTATATTCTGTATTTATCTTATTTTGTCACAAGGTTTAAGAGTACTGTAAATAGGCTACAATAATATGAACTAATAAATAAATATATTTGAAATTTCTGATTAACTTTTGCTTAATTATATCAAATCTTTCAGTATTAAGGTCAAGCTCTTGGAAAAATCCTCTGTTGGAATTAATGAATTTTATTTTAAGCTATATGTGCATATCAATTATAAGAGTTTTCCACACTGGGATGAGCAACAGCAGCAGATCTTCTGAAATTGACTATTTTTGAAGGAGCATATTTAATATTAAAGGATTTTTTTGTGTTTTTAATATTGCAATCTGTTTTAAAACATGCCTATAATATTGAATTGTTTCTGATATACTTTACAAAGCGCAAAAGGCAAGTTAAGTTACTTATAAAACTACATCTTGGGGTATAAAAAACCCTATTTTTATTGCCATGTTTATCATTACATAGTTTCTTATCTGACAAAATTCACATACTAATGATTCAGTAATAAAATGGCAGCACTTGTAAATATATTACTTAAATGAAGTTATGGTGTAAATATTCCAGTTTACCTTTTGTTTCAATAAATATCTGAAAATAAAAAAGAAAAATCAAGTTCATGTGCCAGGCCAATATCAATTCTTGTTTAAACATAAAAACTTGAACTTTGATTTTAAAATAACAAGGCAGAACATTCTTGTTAATCAAAATATTATACTATGTCATCTTGAAGCTTTATTGAAATAATTAGGTTTATATCAGAGCTTCTACAGAGTTAACATTTTGTATAATTGACTTAAATACACAAACCAACTAGTTAAAAACTTCATTAACTAGTAGGTGCACAATTCACCCTGATCCAGCAAGGGTTTCATAGACTGATCATCCTTTGCACTCTGATCACAAAAGGTGTTACGAAATGTAGCAAAGAGACTATTCCAAATTCTGTCAAGCCAGAAACAATCAACTTTTTCAAGCTAAAGACTGCATTTGACATTGAGTGATATGCCAGAGTCTACTTCATCAAAAACATAAGGACAATTAAAATTTGACTTAATTTGTACACAAACTGAATTAACAAATTAATACAGGTAATATGATTATTCCCATTTTTTTTTAAAGTGCCACATTGATAATTTCATTGATGGACATTTTCCAAAGAGCTGTGGGACTCATTCATACCGGAGAACTTAGGGTTCTGTCTTCCATATTAAGAAAAGAGAAGTCTGCATTCAGCCTGAACCAGTTTTTCTTTGTTGACAGGTAGAATGAATAAGCAATTCTGATGGAAATAAAAGTTAAAGTATTCTGTAGTTCTCAGAAATCAGCACTGATTTAGTGTTAATCAAATTCAATCACTATTTAGGCCCACAGCATAGCTTCTCTGTATAATTGTCAAATATGGACTGCTTTATTCTTTTTGTCTCCATGGGAAACTTAAAATACTACATGGTACAAGCTATAAATGAACTACATCACTTCTATGATAATCTCCAATGAGAGCTACAGGTCAAATTGGTAGGAAATTCTAGATGTTTTTCTGAAGCATTTGGAACACACAACAATGCTGTGCTAAGTGAAAATAATTGCATGCTCATTAAAGGTTATGCTGTAAATGGCCTTAAACAGAATTTTAAAAGCAGCCTTGGAGAGAACATTGGACACAATAATGTTCACCATATTTTCACCATATCAATACTCTGAAGAGTTAGTATTTATAGGAAGCTATGTTAGGGCAGAACTATTTATAATTTAACTGAGTTTTACCTAGTTTATCAGTAATGAGTTGCCAAGATCTTGGGAGATTTATTTATACCACCTGTTAACTTGTTAACCACCTGTTAACTTTTTAACTGAAGACTTCAGGGATTGAACATAGCCTTATATGCATCCAGTGCATTGCTATTTGACACTGATGTATGGCTCCACTCCTAATAGACTCAATCCTTCTTAAGCCTAATGAAATCAGTGGGCTAAAGAACACAACAGTATTGGCATTGTCTTTCTGTGTATAGTTGCAATATATGTGTGGAATTGTGTTCTCAATAGAGAATAAACAAAATGTAGTTTCTAAAACTTGGAAATTATACAATCATTAAAGGGTAGGGAGAACATAGAGTAAAACAAAATGTAGTACACAAAACAAAATCAGACAGAATTCAAAAGAACATAAAGATTTTTAACATTGCTAAAAGAATGTATTCCTTTACTCTTTATTTAGTTGCTTATTATAAAAATATATTAAATACACATCTACAATATTTTTCTCCTGTTCCTTTCTGTTGAAAATATATATTCCCACTGAATGATAAAACAAGAAATCAGTACTTTTTATACTGTCGCTAGATTAATGAATGTGTATCAGTCATCTGAATGGAAAGGTATATAGATCTACCTGTGTGAAGAAGAGCTGTACTGACAGTTATTTTAAAAATTGAGTGATTACATATAAACAGAGAGCTTCTAGTCCCGTATGAATGTAGGTATGTGGGTGTAAGTGTGTGTGTATATGTATACACACAGAGACACATGCAGACATATATACATACACTTCTCTTCCACACATTTACTTAAAAGTAAGGGCATTGACCAGTAGCTTCAGATACAGGTAATGTTTAAGTTATGAACATTCATTCAGTCACTGTTCAAAGTTATGGCCTCACTAAATGAAGGGAGATATCACTGGTCCCCCAAGTTACAGCTGTTGCAGCACTCCTGCCGTTATATGATCAAAATTTGGCACCTGGCAACTTACCAGCATTTATGACTGCAGGAATGCTTCAATTTCCACCTCCCCCGCCTCCCATCTATACATTTTTGGCTCCATGCCACATGCCCCTTAGCTAACTTGCTGTCTTGCTTCCACCACTGACCACACATGCCCAGCCTGGCCCTTCACAAAGCAGCTGCTGGCTGCATGTGGCTTTCTTTTCCAGGTCATACACTGCAGTTTACTCACAAGATCTGGAGAAGATGGACTTGTGGCAACAGCTGCTTCATGAAGGGCCAGGGTAGACCTACCTCATCAGCAGCAGAAACAAACTTGAAAAAATCAACTGGGGCTGTGGAGTGACAGGGGCCTCGGAGTACAGGGCAACTGTAGCTGGGACTGGGCTGAGGTACCCCAGGATGGCTGTGGCTTGTACCACACTGTTGTTCCTGGGATTTCCCAGTGCAAAGTGGCTTTGCATTGTACTGTTGGGATGACTGAGGCTTCCAGAGGCAGCTCAACTTTATACTGTGCTGAAGATGAGGGGCTTTTTGCTGACCCAGAGTTGCAGTACACCAAGAAGCCCTTTGAGTGCAGAGTGGGAAGCAGCCTTGGAGTTGTTAAATTCTGGGGTTTTTGCTACCCTGAAAGGCAGTGATGGGGGGAGTTCCTTACTTTACTGAGATTCAGGGCTGGAACGGACGAAACCTAGAATGGCTTAGATTGGAGTCGCAGGCTATCAACCAGTGGAATTCAGTTAATAGCAATGGGAGTGCAATTATTGCTAACAATAGCAATGAGAGTGCCATTATTGATTGCTGTCAATAAGTGATCTGGTCACTCAATGTCATGCTTTATGGTTACATTGCTTAAGCAATGGAATGCCTGATACCATTTGTGATAATAAATCAAGAACTACCTGTATTAATGATTTGGCCATTTCTACGCCATCCCCCATGCATAGCATTCTGAATCTTGCTGGTGCTTGTTATGATCAAGGAAGAATCTACACAGAACGAACTGTTGGGAATTTGGAAATGAATATGCATTTAGTGTTTGATTGGGGGGGGGGCATCATTTCAGATGAATTCAATATTTAAATATGAGAGAGGGAGGGAGTGGGACTGACAGTATTTTAAGAGTAGCAGTTATGCTCAAACAACAATTCAAATAGCTATAAAATGTTATCAGTGCAGGCCAGAGCATTGTCTTTTCCTTTGTTTAGTGAAGGGATTGCTGCTTCTGCCAGTGGCTTTTCCTGGCAGCTGACTTTTGGCACATCACTATTGTTCAAATAAACTTTTCCAAAGACATAGCTCCTTGATTACTAACTTAAAGCTAGTCATATGGAGACTGCTTATCTAGCTAGCCAGTATTTCATGTACAGTTGCATGCTTCATAGCTTCAACTATAATGAGCTGTGGTAAAATGCTGTCTGTGGGATTAGCAGCTGCCCAGTCAGAGTTTATGTTTTTTAGAAGGTTGCTTATTTGCGTAAACTAGTCTATAATCCATATATGTTAACAAAATATAATACAAGGTTGCCAACAAAACAAAAAACAACCCTATTAGAAAAGTCTAGGAATGAAACTAAACTTGGCAGGCAAATTGAAAAGCCAAAGAAAAAGGAAAGATTTTTTCTATACATGAGGCTGTATTTTTAAATATAAAATATAATTTATATGGCTTTTCCCTTAATAGATAAAGAGCAAACCCACCACAATCATTACAATGATCATTTTTCATAAACAGTATTAAAATGCATAAAATAACATGTTACTTCCAAGCTAGCAAACCTGATGTATCTATATGGTAATCATAGTGCATGTATAACAGTACCTGAAAGATGTTAAAATCCAGACTATTAGCATCTATTAAATACATGGGCAATAAAAGAAATATTCTTATTGATTCCATTTCATGTCTTTAAAAATACAGTAGTTTTAGTTTGCATTTTAGGGGCTTAAGTTTAAGAAAAAAAAATACCCTAGTCTAATTTACAAATAGGTTATATAGTCCTGAAATCATATGTGAAAAACAAAGAAACAAAAAACATTTGCATGGGAAGCCAAGTAGAAGTGTTTACTGAAATTAGACAAAAAGACTAGTCAAGATAATTTTCCTGTATTTCTTTTCTCTGACGCAATATACCCCTTTAAGCATTTCTATTTTTGAATGGAACCAAGAACCAATTTAGTATAGTGGTTAGGGGCACCAGGAGATAGTGAGTTCCAGTTCTCCCTTGGGCACAAAGTGGCAAGGTGACCTTGAGCCAGTCACTCTCTGTCAACCCTAGAAAAAAAAGGAGCTGGCAAAGCCCTGCTGAAATTGCCAAGAAAACTGCAAGAGCCTATGTAGTTGCCAGAAGTAAGACTGACTCAAAGGCACCTGCCCCAAACCCACTCTGAACTACTGGTAATTCCCTTATATGGCTAGGCCATCTTAAGTCTTCATTGTATAGGCTAGTCATATCCATTCTTGAATTATAAATGAGACATTCTCTATAAATGTTTTTACACTATTCTCTATAAATGTTTTTACACTATTACTTATATGCAATTTGTGCGTGGCTTTTAGAACACACAGATGTACTCTTTTTTTTAATTGGAACAGAACTTATTCCATGCAAAGATGGAATGATGTAGCCAAATTAGATCTATGTAATTTTTGTAAGAGTTACAGATAACAGCATTTTCTTTTAGGAATAGAACATGGCTACTAAAGTTTATAGCTCAAATATCTGGCTTATGAAAGGTATCTGTTGGAGTGACTATTTATGAGCACCAATTCCTATATGGCCTCATTTACTACTTAAATATATAGCATCCTTAATGATGTTATTTCTTTTTTGATTTTGAAGCAGATCTTTTCCCCATTGTCCACAAGGACAGTGTTTCCTGAAGGTAATGTAGTAATTAGAATGTTCTTCCATCTGTACTCATTGGAAAAGTTGAAAACATTTCCATGATCGAAAAGTATGAAAATTAAACTGATATTTTTCATGACGGTTTCAAGAAAAATGCCATTTTTCTGGGTTAAAAAAACGGCTAACCTAGAGAAGTTAAATATGTCACAATGAATGGCTTAAAGACATTTTTTCTTATGTGTAAATACCAATTTCTTATGTTTTCCCATGTTAAATATATATTTATAAAGTTACATCACTGCATTATGTAAAATCACTGGTACCTATCATGGATTTTATTTTGCTTAAAACATATTTTGGGACTTTGCTGTGGAAGCATATAGAAAATTAGGCATGAATAATAATGAAACTAGCCAATAGTTAAATTTGTTTGTACTCTATGTACTCTAAAATATTGTAAGATAGAGAAATCTGATGTTCAAACAAATACATTTAAACAGTTGGCATCATTAAAAATGTGATGATGATCTTTGCCAATAATTTACTTTATCTGTTTTTACACAAATTCTGTAAACTTCTGTTTACATAAAAATTCACTATAAACTTTTAATTGTTCATTTTGGCCAAGAATTTTTATGCTTCCATTCCAGTTGTCATAAACGAAATGTAATTATTACAAAATAAATGTAGTAATAAAACCCTACATTTGGAATTTAGTAAGCAATAAAATAAATACATGTGTCAAGTTCTTTTCTTGATTGCACATTTTATATTGGAAGCTAAAATGTCACAAAACATGAAAATAAATGTCTATCATTATTATTATTGTTAGTATTATTATTTAGTAATTTACCATCAAATTCTAATTACAACAAGAAGGTAGCAATTCCAAGCCAAGAAAGCCTTCACTTTCAAAAAAGTTGATGAAAGTTTTCTGAATACTTTACTGTTATATAAAGTTATACATCCATGCCAAGCTATTCAACATCATATAGCAACAGTCTTAGGGGCCAGGATGTTACCATCAGTTCATTGAGGATGGAACTATAATTAAGTAAAAATTCCAAGCTGGAAGAATTAACATAAATATTTGTGTTTATAGTATGAAGAAGACGTTTCAGTTTTTGAAGCTGGGAAGAAAGGAGGAGTGAGAGTATTATCCATTTTAGAAATGCTGAGGCACAAAACACAGTTGCTTCTAGAATTTTCATACATGAAATCCTTTGTCCTGTATGTGCATCATGTGTAACCGTAAAGTCTGTAAACTGCTCACTATTCGTCTCTGATGTCCAATAAGAACAACTCCAATTCTTCTAATGTCACTGCAAGATAAAGGTAATGTTGGAAAATATTGGCTGAAGTATAGAAAATACAAAAACAAATTATTCCAAACTGTTTTTAAACCTGAAATATTCAATATATTAAACCTGAAATATTGGATATAATTCAAATATATTTTGATCTTCAGCTTGAAAACTATTAGAAAGTGGATACTGGAAATTATACATGTTGAGTAACTGGATTTGAAATGTAAATAAAGTTTGTATTTTTGACTCTGGTAAGACAAAATGCGAATTTTCATTACATTTCAAATCCAGTTACTATTTTTTATGGGGAATAAATATTTGTTGATTTAACCTATGCCTGCCATTTTGTGATGTATCCTTACACTTTCTAAAATTCCAGTCTTACCCACTGTCCTATAAAAGTTAAAGATCCTAATAAATAATGTACTTACTCAATACTCATTCTTGAAACAAGATCCATAGATGTGTACCCTGCTGCCATGAAATTAGCTTTGTATTGGCCCATTTTTATTGAGTCCAACCAATCACTGACTGATACAAAGAAGGGATATTCTGGAATTTCACCAGGTGAATCTGGCATTCTGTGAAAAGAACAATATATTATTGATTTAGTTTTATGATACCTTTTTAGTACATTAGGCTAACAATTATACATTACATAAACTATGAAATCATATCTTTTCCTCTGGAGATTCTCAGCCATCCAGCACATACTGTAGTTGTCTCAAATGAGGTTTTTCAAAAGGCAACTGGACTTTTATTTTCCTTGAGGGAAAGAAGAAAACAAAACAAATTTCCTGTCAGAACCTATCCTTTCATCCCCCACCACCCAGCCTCAACTATCAGTGCTTATCTTTCTACCACCACCCTTCAGATCTGATGAAGTTTCTTGGATAAGAAGTGAAATGTTTTCTTCTTTAAGAAAAAAATAAAAACAGTCCAGTTACCTTTTGAAAAAGCACATTTGAGATCTTTTCCTGTAAGAATATTTCTTGTAATTGGAGAATGTCTCTGACTTTAGAGTGTAAATATTCCATAATCATTCATTAAAATAATTGTTACTATTGTTGTGTTTATTTCAGGTTTTCAAAGTCTACTGGAACAAAATACAAATGTACTTTATATAATTTTAGACTGGACTACTTTCCTGCAGTTGCAATAGAAATGCTCTTCGAACTGCTCTACCGTGTTTCCCCAAAAATAAGACAGGGACTTTTTTCTTTTGGACCCCAAAATAAGGGCTTGGCCGTATTATCAGGGGTCTTATTATTTTTGGGGTACTCATGGTTGCTTCTGTGTTGCGCTGCTGTGGCAGTGCAACACAGCCACTCGTCAGCTGTTCATCTGAGAAGTGCCCATGTCCTCATGTCCTTGTGCCTGCTCACAAGAGAGCAGCCGCATGGCATTTTGCCATGTGGTTCCCACTGGGCAGCCTGCACACTCACAGCCTGGAGTCAAGCAGAGAGGCTCCCTCCACATGCCACCATCAAGCCCCTCCCTTCCCATAAGGGGTGGTAGAATGTGAGTGGCCCGAAGACGCCAAGCCACATGAGCACTGTCTCCCGCCCTCTCGTGTGCCTCCCAGGCTTCACCACGTCGACGTGGGCAAAGCCAGTGAGCACCCGTCTGCAAGCAGAGAAAAGGCTGGTTGGGGCAGCCGTCTGCTGCCGAGTCTTCCTTCAGCCGGGGCAGAGAGGTGGCAAAGGGTGAAGAGAGCCACACCCCGCCTGGGGAGTCTATGCTGCCGCCATCCCAGCACTGAGGATGGCTTCCTCTGCGGCTTCCAAACCCTGGCTTGACGCTGCTGGAAGTGGAGAAGAGGCTGGTCAGACCAGCTGCCTGCTGCCAAGTCTTCCGGGAGCCAGGGCAGATGCATGGAGCTGGAACCATAGAGCGGGAAGTGCAGTCCCAGGGGGGCTGATGCTGATGCAGAGAGTTTGTATAGAAATTACAGTGCAGTATAGGAATAAGGGAAACTAAGGAGAATAATTTCAGTCTTCCCTGAATCACAAGAGCCAACCTATTTGGATAAGGGGATTTTGGAGTAGGAGTGTTGAAGGTCGCACATTATCCTGTGTTTGAAAGAAGTTCTTCCTGAAGCTGAAGAAGATAAGACTTCAACATTTGGCTGCTACATGTTTGGCCTTGGCTCCTGGGTGAAGATAGTGGAGGATTATATCATGCAGATATAACCCTATGGGATAGTTAATAAGGGACCTTTGAACCAATATTGGGGTAAATATAAATATTAAAGCTTTTGTGACTTTATTAATTTACACACACACATACACCCAGTACAAGGAATTTCCTTATGAAGTTTTCCATAGACTTTGAATGAATGTGAGAAGTTACAGAAACTAGACCGCTAGAGATAGAGGAAGAGGAAACAAAAAGGAATGATAATGAAAATAATCTCTTGTTTAATGCAGAAACAAAATCATTATATAATATGTAGTTAACATGGCAATTTGAAGGGTGGCAGTCATGCATGCACATACATAGTGAAATGGTTCTTACATTAGTACATCCTCTACTAAAGTATGAAGAGAGCTGGGATTTCGTATCAATTTGTCTAAGAAGCTGACAATATCTGTGAACTTTGGCCGATGGCTTCTTTCCTTTTGCCAGCAATGAAGCATTAGTTGATGTAGGGCAGCTGGGCAGCCCATGGGAGCTGGAAGCCTATATCCTTCTTCAATGGACAGAATGACCTATGTAGAAAGTGGGAGAGGAAATTTATTTATTTAATTATTTGTATCCTGCCCATTTCACCAAAGGCAGCGTAGGGATATTGAATGAAATGCACTATAAAACATTAAAACAATAAATAAGGATCTTACATTTAAAATTCAGTTAAAATAAAACCAAGCAGGATAGACAGGGAGGGAGCAAAGTGCACCCAGGAGGAAGTGGGGTGTTTTCTACCCCATTATACACCTCCAAAGTGCCACACCCCCATTGGGTGCTCAAATGCAAAAGAGGAAACATTTCTTCTTTTGTTTTGCTTTTAGTTTGTTTTGCTAGCCTTCTGCCAGCAAAAACAGGGCTTGGAGCAGGGGTGGGTTCTACTTACCTGTCCTACCGGTTCTAAAGGTGCACGCGCTTAGCGCGTGGTCGGGACACGCAGAGCGCGCATCTGGTGCATGCGCTTTGCGCGCATGCATGCCAAACTCCACGACCAGGCCGGTAAGTACGGGCGCGCGGTCCGGGATGCATAGAACCGGTTCGGTGACATCACAGCATCACCGCTACCGGATCGCGCGAACCGGACCGAACCGGGAGCAACCCACCACTGGCTTGGAGGGGCTATGCCCTGCACTAGTCCCATTTTTGGTCTGGATGGCCTTCTGCAACCCTCTGCCAGCAAAAACAGAGCCAGGGGGTGGCCACGCAGGCTCCATTTTCACTGACAGAGGGCTGCACAAGGCCGTCCAGGCCGAAAATGGATCCTGGGGGGCTGCACACAGCTCCCCAAACTTCATTTTAGCTGGCAGAGGCACCACAGGCCAGTCCTTCATTTTTCCAGGGTGGCTCTATGGCTAGAGTTAAGCATCCGGCAGGCTAGATTTGAGTTTGACACCCTTGAGTTAGCACAACTGTATCTTCAAGGCCTTTCAAAAGCAGGCACAATGGGAAGTGATCTGACTTTGGGGAGCAAGAGGCTCCAGAGGGTGGAAGCCATAGCAGTAAAGGCTCTTTTTCTGGATCCCACTATGTGATACGATATTGTTTTTGTTTCTTTTGATATTTGAATTTGTTTTTTCAAATGAAAGCTACGTCAAGTATATAGAGCCATAAAGTGTACTGAGTTCTATAAAGGACAATTTATTAAATGTTGTATGATAGATTCTTGTATCAATATCATACTAAATTATGCTTCACTGATTCATACTAATTATATACATATAACATATTTATATCCCACCTTTATTTTGTGCAATTCAAGATAGCATACATCATGGTCCTACTCCTAGTTTCCCCTAACTGTAACCCTAGACAGTCATCCAGCCAGCTTTCCTGCCTTACTTTTGTTAAACCAAAACAAACAGCACCAGAGTTTTTGGCAAGGGTTCTCAAACTTTAGGTCACCTATGGCTTAATAATATTTTTAAACTTGATTGAGCTTGCTCAGACAAAGTGAGAGTGCTGTCAAAATTCTGAGATTTGCTCCTCATTTGCAGTTAATACTTGTCATGCCAGAATATTGGAGAAACGTTGTAAAGTATAGATTAAAATTTAGCTATTAAAAATAAGTAGTATATTTCTTTCTTGCCCTCAATTTTATTTATGGTGTGTGTGTATCACACAAATTCATTTATCATTCAGGAGTACCACAGTGTCTGAGAACCATTTGCTTATGGGTAGGAACAAAAAGGAAACTCTGCTGATGTATATTATATGCTATGGGTAGTACTTGGGTTCGGACCATTCATTCAGTGACTTTTAAAATTGCAACGGTGCTGAACTACTGGTACTTAGGTCCTTGTAGTTCTGATCATCACAGCATCCCCATAGTCAAGTAATGATTTTCAATTATAAGCAAATTCAATTGGGAAGTCAGTATGAAATTGAAAATTTTAGCCACATGAGGTTCTCACCTATCAGTGGCAAGTGGAAGTGCTGGAACTACAGTTGTTAATTTTGCAGTGTCATGATATTGTGTTTTATAATCCCCACATGCTAAATAATCATACTAAAAGAGATTGCAGTAGAAATGGACAATGAACAAGAGTTTCGCTTCTATTGTGAAACTTTTGCTTGGATTCAACTAAGTTTCTATTAATCTTTGATGTCAATGCTACGAATACTAAATAATTTGCCTATAGAAATAGAATTTCAATGATACTTGTTCCATGGCAATTTTAATTAAATTTGTTGCAGTTTGATCAATGGGGAATCAATTTTTATTTCCCACTTTCTAGCAGTATGTTGTAATAACAATGATTCCTATGCATGTTTATTCTGAAGCCAAGTATCATAGCCCCGTTGGAACTCGAATCTGAGAAGGAGGAGGAGGAGATGGAGCTGGAGCTGGGGCGACACAGAGGTATGGCTCAAGAGGAATGACCTGAGACTGAGGATGAGGCAGTCCCAGGTCCATCGGGCCTCGGAAGAGTAGGCAGGGAGGAAGAGAGGGCTCAGGCTGATCAAGGAAGAGGGGAGGAGATGGAAAGAGCAGACAGTGGAGCAGAGGAATGGCAGAGCTCTGGTGAGCAAATACCTTCCCTGCCCAATCCCCAAGTGCGAAGAATGGAGAGAAGGCAGAGTCAGCGCAGAGCGATCCGACTACTCAGGAGGAGGGGCTTTTGCCAGGAACAAGTGTTTTCAGATTGCACTCCCTTGGCTGTGACTCAGACTGCTTCTTTCGAAGATTGTTTTTGCCTTGTTTTGAGGACTGTTCTTGGCTTGCCCTAGCCCTGAAGATTCTCTTTCAGACCTGCCTTGCCTTGGATCCCATCTTATTTCTTGCTTTTGGCCTTTTGGTTTGAATTGTGCCCTTGTTTGTGAACTATGTTTGTCTGTTGTTTTACTGTGCCCCTTTGGAAAACTGCTCCTTGCCTTGCTCTGAGTCCTGCCGTTGCTTTCTGTCTGGACTTTTGCTTTGTGGACTGGTCAGGTAATTTATGGGCTGTTGTTTGGGGGATTGAGGGTGGAGCTTGACTGGTCAGTGGAGGGTCAATTGTAACCCCTTTCCAGGCGAAATAAAAGACTCTCAGGAGGCCTGCCTAGTCTTGCCCACCTGGATCATAACACCAAGTCTTATTCAGTAGGACTTATTACTAGGTGTACTCATGATTGTAGGTTTTTTTTCCTTTTCAATAAGCAATGGAATGAATGCATCCTGAAAACAATAATCTGTAATAACCAGTTAAAACTTACATCCTGATTAGACATCTCCCAATACGGTCGTTCTCCATATGACATTACTTCCCACATGACAATTCCATAACTCCATGCATCGCTTGCAGAAGAAAATTTTCTGTAGGCTATAGCTTCAGGAGCTGTCCATCTTATTGGTATTTTTCCACCCTGAAAATATATATTGAAAAATTCTCAGTATTTAAAACTAACAAAAAATACTCTCCACTGAATAATCCTACAAACATATTAAAATAAATGAAATTCATAACTGCTGACAGAAATATTCTTATACAGTAATTCATGTATAAACATAATATTGCTTATATAATATTGTACCATAATTGAAAACTAAATGCATTTTAGTTTTCTAAGGCACTTAATATTGTTAACCATATTCGGGCTGAGTAGGTGGCAAATTATTGTCTTCACTTTGATCATGAATGAAAGTGCCATCATTACTGTTTTCTTTGAAAGTTTATATTCAAAGTATGATGCAGAATAAATCCTTCTGAAATAAAGTTTGTTCTCAAATACTATATATTTCTCTAAAATGTATTGTGGCTTATCTGTACTTTGTAGTTATTATTTTCATAACACGTCTTCTACTTTTGCAAACATTGTTCTAAACTATGCACATTGGTTAAATTCAAGTCTAAACCATTTCTGCTTATAAATCATGTTTGCTAAATAAAGATTGCAAATGTTATTAACACAATGTAATACACTAGCTTTCATGTAATTGGTTGTAAAATCTGCCAATGGTACATTAAATTAGTTATTTTAACAGTAAAAAAATATTTTTGTTATTGTAAATATTAATGTATTTATCAAAGAATAGGTTTTGACAGATAGCTGTCAAAATGTACTCTGGTCTATTAATGTTTGTAATGGAATATATTTGCTGGTCACAATTCTGTTAAGTAAATGAATGTTCTGTGTTTTTCTCATTCAATTCATTTTTTAAAATGTTTTTGAATTTATTCCATTAATGTTCACAATTCTTCCAGTGCAACAGAACAAAAAAAGCAGCTAGTCATATGGTCTCACAAGAACATTGGTACAGTTTAAATATCTATGATAGATACAACAGAAAATAGCTAAAACTGGGGAAAGAATTATTATGGGCACAAGCTAAATAAAAAGACATTTTTTTATTATTACTGTATAGCCAGCATTATCTGAAGTTTCTTTAGATCTTAGTTCTTTTGCCTTTTGTTTTTATATGCCTTTTTTCCATTCCTGAATTTTTCCCATTTCTCAAAATCTACAGTAAATTCTAATTCATATATTTCTTTATTTTTTAAAATAAAAGCATTGCACCAGTATCCTTGCTTCTAAATTAATTATGATACCCTTGCCAATTAAATAAAAAAACTAAAATGAGATCAAGACTCTAAAATAGACAAAACTAATAGTGTAAAGACATTTAATTGCTTGCAAAGTTCTAAAATCTCCATACTAACGCCAACAATATAATAACAAAATAATGGATCATTGCATGATATGGTTTTTAATACTCTTTTGTGAAAGCTTCTGTTTGAGGCATACATTTTTCCCCATTGCCAGTTATGTCACTCCACATCAGGGGTGAAATCTTCCTGGTTTGGACCAACTCGGGCGATCCGGTAGCGATTGTGGTAGGTGGCTTGGAGAACTGGTAGCGATGGTGGTGCGAGGCTCCGTCCAGGTGTTCTTACTTCCTGATTTTAAAAGTAAAAAAAGAAGGCTCTGACAAACATGGCTCAGCTGTGATTGTCAGAGCCTTTTTTTTCACTTTTAAAAGCATTTTTTTACAGCCTATTCGGCCAATAAGCTGTAAAAAAATGCTTTTAAAAGTGAAAAATATAGGCTCCAATGATCAGCTGTGATTGTCAGAGCCTTTGTTTTCAACTTTTAAAAGCATTCTTTTTACAGCCTATTTGGCCAATAGCCTTAAAGAAAATGCTTTTAAAAGTTAAAAAAAAAAAAAAGGCTCCCACGATTGTACGGCTCAGCTCTGATTGTTGGAGCCTTTTTTTTACCTTTAAAAAGCATTTTTTTACAGCCTATTCGGCAGAATAGGCTGTAAAAAATGCTTTTAAAAGCTTAAAAAAAAGGCTCTGACAATCACAGCTGAGATGCATGATTGTCATAGCCTTTTTAAAACCTTTTAAAAACATTTTTTACAACCTCTTCTGCCGAATAGGCTGTAAAAAATGCTTTTAAAAGTTAAAAAAAGGCTCCAACAATCGCGAGACTCAGCTGTGATTGTCAGAGCCTTTTTTTTACCTTTCAAAAGCATTTTTTTACAACCTATTTGGCAGAATAGGCTGTAAAAAACTGCTTTTAAAAGGTTTAAAAAAAAGGTTCTGACAATCACAGCTGAGCTGCCTGATTGTCATAGCCTTTTTAAAATCTTTTAAAAGCATTTTTTACAACCTATTCTGCCAAATAGGTTGTAAAAAATGCTTTTAAAATAAAAAAAAAGTTGGCCACCCTCACCCAGTCACATTACCCCCCCACCAAGCCACACCCACAGAACCGTAGTAACAAATTCTACATTTCACCACTGCTCCACATGTAGTTTTCTAACCTCATTTTGAGAGTAAGCGTAAAATTTTAATTTAAAATCTAAACAAGCAATTTTCTTTTTCTTTTTTTTATTGCATTTCTCTAAATTGTTATCTGGTTTATTGAATACTAAATGATATTCTTGTAGAGTAAAACAATAGAAAGAAAAATTACAAACATTCATTTAAAGAATTCCATAAAAATACATCAATATATGGCACATCCATCACTGTAGTGTAGGATGATCTCCTATTATACTCATAATTGCTAAAATTTTAATTTTAGTATTTCATAGATGATGGTTTCTTTTGTAAACTCATAAGATGAACAGGAATGGAAAATTTCATTACTTAATTAGTTTTTGTACAGTATATTTTTATGCAAAAAAACCTGTTACCCTTTTTATTCATACATATGCTAAGTAAAAACATGAAACTAAGTAATATCTATTCATGAAATAATAGAAGGATCTATTTGTTTCTGCACAGTTAAAATAATATTTGTAGTGTTTGATGAATCTAGTAAAACAACTTCTGTGCTTCTCTTTCTGATAACGTTGCTATAAATACAATTATATTTATTAAAATTTGTTGTTTACAGCCACTATCATCAAATTAAAATAAATACGCCTTTTTACTAATACAAAACTTATATATCAGATCATCCAAAAAGGGCACTTTCCTCATAGGCTGATTATCTAAGGCAAACCAAGTTGCAGCTGAACATGATTTCTTAAATTTATAATGAGTTTGGGGAAATGCAAATTTCAGTTTTCTGTTAAATGTAGCAGTAATTGTACTAGTTTAGCTATAGCACTGAAACTGTGTTTTCATCTGCTGTTTCCTGGGTTTTTCTTGATTTTTCAATTAGAAAGATAAGGTGTCACAGTAGGCTGCCACAATGATTCAGTTCCCAATGAATTCAGGCATCACTCTAACACAAAACGTGATATTTGGGATTGGGTTCACATGTACAAATTGAGCCAATATAGACTGGCTAGTGCTACTTATTCAACAACTACTACAAAAGCAGACTATGTATTGTGAACAATTAACCCCATTGTTCAATTGGCTCATATATGTAAACGAAAATTTTGAGATATACTTACAGGCCTTATGAGTTGGAAACTGAACATATTGCCCTAAGGATAAGTGTAGAAATAAGCCACAGAAAAATGGAACACTGTGCAGCAAACTGTAGGACTTTGTTTAGGAGAGAATGTAAGAAATATTATACAAATAATAAAAAAACCCTAAAGCTTGGAATGGAAGGAAGAAAGAAGTTCGCAAACGTAAGATTAACAAGTGACATGGGGTTGGATAAAAACCCATTCACCTGTGAAGGAAACGTTCAAGTTCTTAATTTCTGAAAAAGCAATAATTCTTATGACTATTTTGTTATAATGTTGTCTGTATAAAACAGTTTGCTAACAACTAAAGAATCTTTAATACTATTATTTAAGTATATGACATTGCCTCCCTATTTAAGCTTTTTGGGTGTCATCTGTCCAATTTAGGATAACAGACACAATTTATAATACTTCGTGTCTATGTTTGCCCAATATAGATAGTAAGGAAAAGAAAGAGTGTTTTTGTATCTGTATGTGTGTACATCCAAAGATTTAGCATTGTCTTTTGCCAGTTGCATGTGACTTGTTAATTGGAATCTGAACTTTGATATGGTACTCAAAGCCAAGAAGGCTGCTGTTTTAATTTTGGGAAACCAGAAGAAGAAATAAGAATCAGTTTGATCAGTTTGGATAAAGCACTAGACTAGAAACTGGGAAACAGTGAATTCTAGTTCTGCTGTTTGTATGAAACAACTGGATGATCATAAGTTGTCATTCCCTCCCAGCCCTAGGAAGAAATGAGGCAGTTTCCAAGACTGACTGGAAGGCATATGGAAAGAAAGAAGGAAAGGAAGGAAGGAAGGAAGAGAAAGAAATAAAGAAAGAAAGAAAGAAAGAAAGAAAGAAAGAAGAAAGAAAGAAAGGAAGGAAGGAAGGGAAACTTATAAATTATTCTCTTCTCTGCCTTATCATCTCTTGGAGAATTTACAAATCAACAAAAGCTCCCAGACTTATAATTGCTTTGCTTTCTGTTTACATCATTCTATATTTTGTATAAGACATCTTTAAACTGAAATACATGGACAGAGATTAGCACCACTTTTCATACTGTGTGTCAAATCATTGGATGATTTAGATTTAGACCTAGATTATGCTAAGCGTGGTGCCCATAATTATCATGAGCCCTATAATTTTGGTACATAAAAATTACTGTTGGGAATATGATTTGGACTGAGATTGTCTTGTCAGAATAAGCACATGCTTTCTAAATTTCAAATGTGACCAACAGTAAAAACATTTGAAAATACTTGCTTTACAAATTACCCACCTACTCATTTTGTGTATTTTATTATATTAGCATTAATACAGAATAAAGGATTAACTATAAAATATAAGCAGTGAACACATATCATGGATTTTCTGTAAATATGACATTTATTATTTTTTAAAATTAAGTTATATCTTGTGTTTCCCCTAAGGAATACCTCACTCTATCCTCAAAACACCCACTTGAAATAGACTGCTTGAAAAAGTATTACTCCCAAATCAAAATCGAAAGTTTCTGTTTGAACAACAAAGGGATAAATACAATATAGATGGTGGAAGAGGGCTAGAAGGCAAAATCTTGTTTTAGTGATAAAAATGCCTGCTGTGCATTGGAAGAATTGACTTAAATTTCTTGTGTGAATTGCAAACTCAGGTATGCAATGTTGATAAAAATGACATCCCTTCCACCATCAAAACTGGACCTTCTTGGCACTTCTCATAGGGTACCAAGAGAAGTTAGAGTCCATTTTAGTAGGATGCATCTGGATTTCCTCAAAATAAATATGGTGCCCAAAGTAATTCAAAATAGGCAACAAAAAAACACCACTATTGAAGTTTATCACCAAAAGTTGTTCTGGAGAATAACTCTCACTCTTCTGGCAAAGTCTTTCAAAGTAGCTTTGAGCCAGGCAATAATACAAACATAGTTGTTCAGGACAGAGTTATTGTTTTTCCAGAAGAATTTCCAATTAGCTCTTCCTCTGGTTAAAAGCTTAAGTATAGATCTTACTCAAGAACATTCACTGAGTAATTCTGCCTGAATGAAGGAGATGTATAATTCATATAATTCCTGCTGAGTGATAAACTTATCTAGAGGTTCATGAAATCCTGGGAAAAGAAAAACATTAGAAGGCAACTGTGCACAAGCTGACAATTACTAGACTTGTCCCATCTTTGGTGTTATTTATTATTTAGGCCTGTTAATATGATATCTACCTTAGCAGGGCTACTTTTTTCTTATCTTGGAGTAAGGTATTAGTGACTTGTACAGTGGTCAGTGGCATAGCAACATAATTAGTCACTATGGTAAATGAATTTGAAGCAAGGTGATTTTCCTTATGCTGCTGGTAAGCAGACATTAACTGCCATGCTTCACTTCTTATGCAGGAATGAGCTATTCTGGCCATCTCAAATGAAATTTAAGAATTACAGATGCAATATTTCTGAATAAAATACAAACCATAATGAAAGAATATCAGTAATCACATTCCTGGCATTATGTGTATGTTGATGCATCAAAACATCCCTGTTTTGTGAACCCTGTTTTTCAGGGGTGCAATGCTACCGGATCACACCTGATTGGGCAATCCGGTAGCGATGGTTGGAAATAGTTCGGAGAAAGTAGTAAAAATGGCCGCCCCCCCCATGCCTACTGCATAGCTGCTTGCCTGCCTGCCCTGCTCCAAGGTCCCTTCCAACTCTGTTTTGTTTTTTTCTGCTTGGTTGCCTGGCTAAGCCACCCACCTTCCTCCCCCCCGCCCCAGCCTGCTTACCTTTTTTCTTCAAACCGAATCCCAAGCCTCCATTGGCAAGGCTTGGCTTGCTTCGATTGCTGCAATCAATTGCATCAGCTAGCAACTGAAGCTGTCTGCCTGCCTGCAATCAATCTCATCG
>JANHFM010007687.1:189414-200001 GCA_032468115.1 Grayia smithii | reverse complement strand
TCTCCCAGAGGACTCTGGGCGGCTCACAGTCATAACAAACAAAACATTTACATAAGACATTTTTATAAATACGATAAAATACGAAATATAAGACTGACGCTTAATGTAAAGGAAACATAAAGGGATACTTAGGTTCAAACTGCATGGAAGCCAAAATTAGAAGTAGTAGCAATGGGAGAAAAAATTGAAAAATATATTTAGTACATAACTATAGAGATATTTCAAAGATATATAATGGAATATCAAATAAGTGCTGGAAATGTAATCAATGAAGATATCTTTTATCATTTTGGTGGAAATGTAAGGTTGCTAGGAAATATTGGAATCAAGTATGTTGTAATGATTAAAAAGGGATGTAAAATTAAAATCAAAAGCTTTTCTTTTAGGTATTATGGTAAGCAAATTGAAAAAAAACATGGAGCTTTGTTTCTATATATGACAACAGCGGCAAGGACTTTTATATGCATAGAGGTGGAAAGATACACAAATTCCCACAATTGAAGAGTTGATCGTGAAATTAATGAAACTGGCATATATGTCAAAATTGACTACTTTGATGAGACATAAAAGTCTCATCTTTGCTTTTACTTGGAGACCACTTTTCGATTTCTTGCTTGACAAAGATAAAAATAAAGTTTTGATTTTATGATTTGTTGACTAAATATATTATAATTATAGAAATATAGAAAATTTATAGAAATATAGAAAATTTTAATTCTTACTATGAGACATATAAACTTACATTTTTGCATATGTTTAAATGTAGAATGAGGTAATTTTGTTATATCATTTTAATGTTGATTGTCTAATTTGTATATTTTTATCAGTTTTTAGAGCCAGCGGTTAAATTCGTATTCATATCTATACCAGAGAAAGTTGGAAGTCAATTTTTTTTTCTTGTCACTTTTTAATGTTTCCCCCTTTTGGCCCCGTTCCCAATTTTCCCTTGTCTGTTACATTACGTTGTATTTTATCTCTTTGAAAAATAGCAAAAAATGAGATGGTCAGGAGAACAGCTGCCCCCTGTTCATGAGTAGGAAACAAAGGAGAGATGCAGTATGTACTGAGAAGGAACAAGAGGTTCTACAGTACTTACGTTTTAAATAAAAATGGAGGCACTGATTGAGGGCACAATGGAAAGGCAATTAACAATAAATCCAACTTGTTTTCTTTATTGTAAATGTCTGCTTCTTGCATTTGTAAGTGTATATGGCAGTGTTTCTCAACCTTGGCCGCTGGAAGATGTGTGGACTAGCAATAGCACACCTTCAAGGGACTCAACAACAGAGATTCAGCATGCAACTAGAGTGGGTGTTAGTATGATGGCCAGTGATTCATTGTTTGTCTTTGATGACCCTATGTTTACAACTAAAAATGAGGGGCCTATTCCTATTTGGACAGAAGAAAGGCACATTGGGGATTCTTCAGATTCAGAGGCTGAAGAGTTTGATGAGTTTGAGTCTCATCCAGATCCTTAGAAATTGAGGTGAATGTCCATGGAAGGAGTTTGACTCAACTTCATAGAACCTAAATTAGTTAACATCCCAAATCTAGCAACACAGAAATTATAAAGGGAAGAGCAAAAAAATAAAAAAAATCAATTATCTGTGTTAGAGGAAGAAATATAGCTCAACAAATTAGGCAAACTGGTTGTGAGGGCTATATAAAAAAGATAATTTTTATGACTAGGTGTCAGAGCGTTTACAGCATGACTACTAATAGGAGGCAACCCAGGAGCAAAACACTGCACTCAGAGATTTAGATGTGTAACAGTGGTTTATATACAAGACATATACAGAAATATATGTGGCAGGCAAATACCTGACAAGCACTTCTCAATCTTTTTCTTAACTCTACACAGAGAACTTAGCAATGGATACCAGACACAAGGAAAGAGAATACGCCCTCTCCTGGCTGCCTTATATAAACACTTCTTAAAGTGGTAAATACTTTTGTGGACCCCTTCATAGTCTAAAACTGGCTATACCAATGCTGATTCATCTTCATTGCATTAGCCTTACTATTAGTTTCGGTGCAGGGTAAAGAGCTGCGGCAGGCGGTGGTCCGTTTCAGCACTTTATTTAAGCAAAGGTTCGGTAACAAGCGGCAGGCAGGCAGGCTGCCAGAGCTCGACTTATATAGAGCTCCGGCAGCCTAGCTGGCCAATGACAGGCATTCAAGTTTCCCGCCACTTGATCAATCAATCAGCAGCAGGTATGCAAAAGAAGGGGAACATACCAGGATGTAACACCCCTCCCCTCCTAGAAGGAGCATTGTCCAATTGTGCGGTAATGTTCATAATATAGTCGCGCAGGTAGGCGGGGCGCCGTACAGTTCTACTGGACCTGCGTGGTTCATTTGTTCTTGGGACTTCGTTTGCGATGGCTGGATCTTCTGTTCCTCTGGGTTCCTGTATTGGAACCTCCTGGAATTCAGCTGTAGAGGGCGCTGTTTCTGGCCTAGCGTCTCTGGCTCCCCTTGTTGGATTACTGGGTGGTTCTTCACTGGTGTTCTTCTGGAATCGATGTAGAGGATTACGATGATGGATTTCCACTCTTGGATTTTCTGCTACTGGTCTCGTGCTTCTCGAATGAGGTCTGCTGGACACAGGTAAGTCCTTGCGTTCTCTCTCTGGGCTTGAGCTTAGGTTGTCATTGTAGTCAGGTAGCAGGACCAGTTTGCTGGTCTCTGCTTGGTTTCCTCCGAGTGGTTGTCCAGATCATCTGGGCTCCGGTGTGTCCTCCATCTCACGGTTCTTGGTGTTTCCCTACCTCCAGTGGAGAATGTTCCTTCTCCATAGCTGGCCATCTTCCAGCTTGACCCGGTAGGACTTGGGGCCAGTAATCCCCTCGATTTGTCCTCGTACCCATTTTGGAGGTTTAATGTGAACACTAGGTCTCCCAATTTGAATGTTCTGGGTGGATGGCTTGAGTCCAAAGGCATTTTGGGGCAGTATTGAAGGTGCAGCTGGTCCAGTTGGGATCTCAATTTTCTGCCTATTAGGAGCTTGGCTGGGCTTCAGTTAGTGGTGGCGTGAGGCGTGATGTGTTGGGCTAGTAGAAAATTGTCTATTTTTTTTGTCAGTCCCCTGGGCCCATTCTGGTGAGGGTCTCCTTTGTTAGTCTCACCATCCTTTCAGCTTGACCATTTCCCGCTGGGCTATAGGGTGTCACAAGGGCATGTCGTATGCCCAGTTCCGCTAGGAAGGTTTCCATGCTCTTAGCTGTCAGCTCTGGCCCTTTGTCAGAGACTAAAATGTCCGATAGTCCATGAGTTGCAAATACTCTCTGTAATGCTCGGATGGTTGCTACCGTTGTGATAAAAGTCATTGGTATTACCTCGAGCCACTTCGAGTATGCATCCACGATGATTAGGAATGATTTCCCTCCCATAGGGCTGGCGAAATCAATGTGGATCCTTGACCATGGACCTTTAGGTGTTTCCCATTCCTTGGGTGGTGAACGTGGAGGTGCTGTGCGAGTCTCTTGGCATGGTGTGCAGGCGGCTACCCACTCTGTAATGTCCTGGTCTACCCTGGGGCACAAAACGTAGCTTCGGGCTAGCGATTTCATTCGGATGATTCCGGGATGCCCGATATGTAATGTCTCTAGCATTTGTTTCTGTAATTTCTTCCCCTTAACACCCAGTTCATTACTTGAGACAGGGTCTTGTCTTTTTTGGTGTGTTCGGCGACTTCATTGGATGTCACCAGGCAGTTGTTCCCTGCGTCAATGAGGAAAATGCTGTGAGTTGGTGCCGGGTCGACCACCAGTTCGTCAATGGGACTTTGGCTGAGTGTGTCTGCGTTGTAGATGATGCATCAGCTGGTAGTTGTATCCCAATAGGAAGATGGACCAGTGGGTCATCCTGGGGGACATGAATGCAGGTGTTTGTTGGTTCCTGGAGAGTAGACCTAGCAGCAACTTGTGGTTGGTGACCAATTTGAATCTCCGGCCATAGAATTACTCGTGAAAATGCTTGATGCCTGCGATGGCTGCCAGTGCTTCCTTATCGATGTGTCTGTAGTTCCTTTCAGCCAATGATAGGGTCTTGGAGTAGTATGCAATGGGTGCTTCTGTGCTGTTAGGAAGTCTGTGGCTGAGAACTGTGCGACTCCATGCATCACATGTGAGGATGAGAGGGAAGGCTTCATTGTACTGGATTAGGATGCTGTCATCACGGTTGCCAACTTTCTTGTTTCTGAAAACGTGATGGACAGAAGCGTTGTCGTCTAGTTCGCCCTCAGATTCGGAACCCTCTGTAGACAGTTCGGGTTCCTTGTAGGTGCAATGGACTGCTTTCATCTTTCTGATGTTGGCTGCCAAGTGTTTGGAAGATTTGGCGGCTTTGGCTTCCTCAACTGCTTCTTTGAATGAGATCTTCCGTTATATGAGCAGCTTCTTTTGCAAGGTTAAGTCCCTCATGCCCAGCACGACCCGGTCTCGCATCATATTCTCTGGGGCCACGAAATCGCATGTGGATGCGATTTCCCGCAAGGCAGCCATGAAATCGTTTGACTCACCTTCATGCTGGTAGCGGTGGTAGAATTCGTTTCTGCTCACCAGAGGGGTTGCTGTTGGGGCGTAGTGTTCCTTTAGTGTGGATTGTAGTGTGGTCCAAGAGACTGACTCCATATCCGCTGGGGATATTAGGGTGATCCCCATCTTGAGGACCTTGGTGCCACAGTACATTAGGAACAAATCTCTTTTCTGATTGTCCAGCAATTCTGTGTAGTCGTTTGCTTCCAGGAACTGCCTGAATCGGGTCATGTATATGTGCCATTCTTCAGTGCTTGGGTTGAATGGTGCTGGTGCTGGGGATTGATTCGTTTCCATCTTCCTTGCTTTGGTGAGGTTCAAAGATGGTTGCTGGTGTCCATGAGGTTGTGGTTGGTGAGGTTTAAGATGGCTGCTGGTGCCGATGAGGTGATGGTTGTGCTGAGGTTCTTGTTTCCTTCGTCGCCAATGTTAGATTCGGTGCAGGGTAAAGAGCCACGGCAGGCAGTGATCAAGCAGCAAGTTTCCTGCTGCTTGATCAACCAATCAGCGGTGGGTATGCAAAAGAAGGGGGACGTACCAGGACATAACACTTACATCACATCAGCTTTACAGCTGGTCAGCTCTTAAATCTGAATACTTTAAACTAGGTTTTTGTGCCAAACTATTTTGCTGTGTTGGATTACCTGGAATTTTGGATTGGAGTAGAACACAGAACATAGAATAACAGAGTTGGAAGGGACTTTGGAGATCTTTTCATCCAATCCCGTTTGAGCAGGAAACCCAATACCATTTCAGACAAATGGCTGTCCAGTCTCTTTTTGAAAGCCTCCAGTGGTGGAGCACCCACAACTTCTGAAAGCAAACCATTCCATTGGTTGATTGCTCTCACTGTTAGGAAATTTCTTCTTAGTTCTAGGTTGCTTCTCTCTTATTTTCCATCCATTGTTTCTTGTCTTGCCTTCTAGTGTTTTGGAAAATAGTTTGACCACCTCATCTTTGTAAGAGCCCCTCAAATATTGGAACACTGCTATTACCTAGTGCTTCTTTTCACTAGACTAGACTTATCCAATTCCTTAATAATATATAAAATAATAAGTAATCTTGGGTCTTCGTGAATTTAGCATTTTTCTCTCTAGATACTGTTGCTAGGATCTATTTTACTATTCTGTAAAATATTTTCAGGCCTGTTTTCTATTCAGAAAGCTTTGAATATGAAGTGCGCTTTGAATTATTTTGGTGAAAGATGTATTGACTAGAATAAATACTCTTATTTATCCAAAGCTGGCTATATATGTATATATGTGTTATTGTTGCATTGACTTTATTAACATTTTAAAAAGGTGATATTAGCATTTTAGATGGCATCAATGCCTTGTTTTGAAGTTTAGGAAACCATGTTTTTCCTTTGATGTGAAAAAACTAGCCCTTTCAGAAACCTCAACCAAACAATAGGCTGGTCTCTGAAGTCATTGAGTGTTGCAGTGTGTTAAAGAAACAATCTCAGATAAGGAAAGGATGAGCAGCATGTTTTAAGGATGTCTGCCTTTTTCATGTATTGCACTTTTTGTTGCTTCCTGATACATCACATATATCAAATGAATGTATCACTTCTGCATGTTTCTGCATCTTATATAAAGAACACTCTCCCCTTAATAAAATGTTTTTTTTCTTTGCCTGATTTGTATTGTCAGGGAGTGAAAAATACACTTTGCAAAAATATTGGGTGTTTCTTTGTGAAATTCAGAGACTAGGTTCTTTTTTGCTCCATGCCAACTCATGTGCTTAAGTTTTATGGGCAACATTGAGAGCTGGGCAAAGGAGGCATATGATGGACCCAATCACAGAAGCAGCCAAGGGTACTTTGCAAGTGCCAGGCTATAAATGGGAGAAACAGTATTAATCCTTTTGGATTAATGTGCAGACTGTGAAAAGATCCAACTTAACCACTAACAGTTATGTATTTTATTGCCAATATATACTTCTGAAATAGTAGATCAATACACATCTATTTTGCAATGCATCCAGAATTGTCTGTTTCCTTAAATAGGAGCATAGAATATGAAGAGAGCAGCAGTTTAAACATTGCTCTTTCTTTTCTCTGGCCATGCAATTCTATATTCACAGTGATAGACACATAAACCACCCAGATGCTACAGCTCTTATGCACAAACAGCTGTTTTTAGGAAGAGAGATATATGGTATGCTGCTTTGTCTAGCATCATCACACAATTCAAATGGAAGATTTCTGATATAGTTACATTATTGACAGGCATATTTATCAAAATGAATGAGAAAGCATGATCATTCTGAAATGCTATGCTGGTAACTACCCATTGGAATTTTGTAGATTTTTCCCCCCAATCAGGAACAATGAAAGTCTGTCTTTCTCAATCTAGTGTCCTTTAGTTGTTGTAACTATAATTTCTAGAAGTCCCAGCTAGTCGATATTATTTTCTGGATTTTAGAATAATACCACTCTAAATAATGCATAAACGCATATGAAAGGCAAGATGCATTTCATGGGAATCATTTTTAAAAAGATGTCTAGAATTGCCATTACTTAATCATAGTAGCTCTCATAAACTTCTTGGTTGTTTTTCATTGCACGAGAATCTAGTATGTTAAGTTTTTAATCCCTCGAATAAGAATAGAATAGGGCTGGAAGGGACCTTGGTCTAGCCCCCTGCTCTAGCCGAAGACTCTATACCATTTAACACAAGTGGCTGAAATTCTTGAAGTGTACAATCATGAGGACAATTATATGTTTTTTTTTAAAAAGATGTAACTAATGAATTAACAATGGATTTCAAATATTTAAAGTAGCAATTAGAAAATTTTCTAAATACTTTATGAGAAGGATTCTTCCTTGATCCATAGTTTTAGATAGTACCCATTTAGCAAAATCTTTAAAAAGCTTTACATGCACCATGCACATTTTTTAATTTAATAATTTATGATAAATATACACATAAGCTTCCATTTTCACTACTAAGTCATTTAGTTTTGGCATCAGTATTATATAATACAGCATTTTATACTTTTTTAAGCCATCAACATTACAAAAGCCTTCTCATTTGCATTCAGTATAGTGATGGCAATACATTCTTAATCTGATAACACATACATCCATAAATTGATATTTATCAGACTAAGAATGTATTGCCATCACCAACTGAAAGCAAATGAGAAGGTTTTCGTAATGCTATTTCTAAGCTACCTAATGGCTCAGCGGTTAAAGACACTGAGCTTGTCAGCTGAAAGTCCAGGTTCAAGATCTGAGCGCTGCATTATGGGATGAGCTTCTGTTACTTGCCCCAGCTCCTGCCTACCCAGCAGTTAGAAAATATGCAAATGTGAATACATAAATAGGTACCACTTGATGGGAAGGTAACAGCATTCTGTGTGCCTCAGTGTATAGTCATGCTGGCCACATGATCACAGAAATATCTTTGGACAATACTGGCTCCCTCAGGTAAGAAACGGAGATGGAGTACCACCCTTTAGAACTGAACATGACGGAATAGGGGAAAACTTAACCTTTAAACTACCTAATAGTTGTGCACTCTGGATTGTTTACACAAAGCAAGTTACAAGCAAAAATTACATAAATATAAGCACTTTGACTTTTCTATTGGCTGAAAATGGGTGGTGTGAAATTGAAGATTTAGAAATGTTTACATTTAATTAATTAAACATATTTCTATGCTGCTGCAATCAAAACAGATTCTCAGCAGCTTGCATTTCTTTATCACCTTCCCTTTTCTAATTAAAAAAATCTCACACAAACTGTTCTCAAGCTAGTTGAAATATGGTAATATGGAAGAAAATTGAAAATACCTAAAATCCTTTCCTCTTCTACCATTTATCCTTTGCGATTTTTTGGATTGAAGAAATAGTTTGTGGATAACTGGATAATCTTGCTATATTCATAATGCTGAGTTCAGAGTAGAAAATCTCTCAGTTTGATCATCCTTGATGTATGTTTCAAAAGCTTGAAGCATGTATGCATACATACATACATACAAACACAAATAAACATACACAATTCAGATTCTCCAGTTTTGAGTATTGTCACCAGCTATAAGAGCAGAAAACATGTCTAAATAACAAAAGACCATAGATCAGAAGAGATGTGGGAAAACTTGGTAGATTCATAGTTTTGCCAAATATAGATAATGCCAAAAAAGGGGGCAACATTGCTGCCCTGTTTGCAATTGATCTGTGATTACAAAAACAATATGTGAACTTAGAAATGAATTGTGAAGTCATTCACACAGTTCTATTGAAGAGAACCATCAGAATGAAATAATGTCACTAAGTGGTTTTGATAAATCACTGAACTATGAGACCATTTGGCTATACAATCTATACATTATTGTATAGTATATAATGTATACAATAAGAAGCAATATTGAATTGAAATTTATAGTAAATTTTTAGGGGAATTCTGAATTGCCTGTTGGGAAACTGATTATCACAAAGCATGGAGTAATTATAATGCATCCACAACATCCTCAAGATCAGAGAAGAGTAATAAATTGAGTTTCTTACTACCATGACAGAATGCTATTTTTGATCCAGAGATATAAATATTGTATTTAAATTAAATCAGGAGATGCTTTGCTGATTATCATATTGGGATCAATTAATCAGATTAGTTTCTGGTTACTGAGCAAACGTAATCTTTCAAATCCAATACTTCAGCTTTTTGTGAAATTTATGTTCATGATTGTATCTGTGCAGATTATTTAAAAATTCAAATTTGCATGAATTTTGATTGATTATTTCAAATCATATAAACAAAGTGTTTGACTAATTTGCAATAAAGGTGTTCATTAAATTTATCTTTCCATAAAAAGAACAAATACTTGTGTCTGCTAATCCCAAACTGATTAGAAATACTATATTTTTCTGGAAAAAAGTACAATTCCAGTTCAGCCACTGTGAGGCAGTCAAAGGCAACAAATAATATTTATTCTTTAATAACTTGACAATACAAAACTGTTCATTTACTGACAAATACTAAACTCAAAGCATTTAGTTTTCTGCTAAAACTAATCTTAATTTTATTTTAATTTGATAACAAAAAGCCGTGTCTGTGACACATAGGGCAGATTTGCCTGACTCAGGCAATCAAAAAAAGAAACAGGCGCAGTTATATCCATTGTTTCTGATTCTGTATTGGACTATAGCCATAATTTTTAGTCACCCTTAGGCTAGATTCAGAATAAATATCATAACACCTAAGCACATTGAAATCCAAAAGAATAAAATGAGACAGCTGTAACTTTTCAGTCTAATTTTAGTGGGCTCTAGCTGTGACAAACAGCCTGGATGCAGCTCACTGTGTTTCCAGCTTAGCTGTATTTCATTATGTAAAAACATATCAGAGTAGACTAACACATGCATCTTTAGCATGAATTACAACCATACATTATTTATTAGTACTAATTAACACAATCTTATTTTAATGAATTACTGGAAGAATCAGGAATTTGTACAGGCATCTTGAAGTTGCCACAATGGAAATAATATATGTAATTGTTTATTACACAGCTATCTGCATCCTATTAGTCTAATGGAAAAAAAAAGAATATTAATATGTTCTTATTTTAAAAAATGTAGGATAGGCTTTCAGGGCTACTACTATTATCAAGATATATGGTTACACTAATACTTCAATTTTTAATTTGATACTTTGATTCCCTATGAGTAACACAGAAACTTTTACAGCTCTTCTTATTGTAGATTTCAGTCAGATGAAAATGTTCCTTGCTACTAAAAATGAACTGATAAGAACAGTCAATGCATGAAATCTTTTAGGCAGGAGGAATCTGAGTAATTGTGCTTTTTGCTAAGTGATAATAAACATTAGGTTTAATCCAATGGTGGAATTAAAACTAGGGAGACCTGGCACTTGAAGGTGCTCCAAGTTAAGCGTGATATCCGCTTCAGATTCATGAAGGATTTATTAGGCAGGAACAGGAGCATGTGACAGCAATCTGTCACATGGATTTTATATTTTTTAACTTTAATGTATGTTTTAATTTTTATCTGTTTTAACTGGGGGTTCAATTATTGCATTTAT
>JANHFM010007687.1:158842-171500 GCA_032468115.1 Grayia smithii | reverse complement strand
CCATTCCCACCCCACTCTGAAGCCAGCCAGAGGTGGTATTTGCCAGTTCTCTGAACTACTCAAAATTTCTGCTACCGATTCCCCAGAACCTGTCACAACCTGATGAATTTCGCCCCTAACATGGATTATGGAAATATGTAAGAGAGAAAAAAAACGAGATCTAGAGTTATATTTTGAGTGCTTGATTTGTCAACTTTCTCTGACAAGGATTCTCAGCTGTCCCTGAAAAGAAACATCTCTGCTGCCTCATCTCTCCATTGTGCACTTGTGCACACACATTCACAAACACACAAAATATATAAATCAGGCTCCTATCTAAATATTTTCCTCTTTGACGCACATAGATAAACAATTCATTTGTTGTATAACTGCTCTTGTTCTAAAAATAATTCTCCCACTTTAACAGACACCGGTGTGTATATGTATGTGGCGGAGGTGGGGGGAGATGTTGCTGGTTAGTGTAGACTATAGACAAGCAGGACCTTAATTGGTAGAGAGGAACGTATAGCTGTGATAGTCACAGCAGGACTGGATGCACACTGAGGCTCAGAGTAGATGTGTTAACACAGACAATTAGTTATCCTTCGGGCTAACCTTCCCCTTCAAAGGAAAGACTAACACTGTCATTAATGAGTGAATGCTTTATCTATGTGAACTACAGAAGTGTTTCCGCACTCATTAGCTTCGGGCTGTGTGTACTTTCATACTTTTATGTACTTTCATACTTTAGTGACAATCAACCCACAGCAGTGTAGAATGTTGGTGCTAAATTTGACATATGGAAGGCCTTGAATATTTTTTTTAATCAAACAGACAAGAGTCTACAAGATGCAGAAATAAATTTGAATTCACACAGATCAGAAATGGTCGTCCATGGCGTTTGCAAGATATAGATGGAGATGGGATAGATAGAACCCTGATATCCACCAACTGGAACATAGTGACTCACCATGGAAAATGATGAATTGCAAAGATATATAGGAATTTGTTTTTAATGGAGAAACTGAAGCTCCTAACACATGTTTTTTTCACAAAAAAACCTTTCTTTTAGCTTTCTTGATTTCAATTGCCCTGTTTTATGAAGTTATGGTGAAAACTTTTGGCTATCATAATGAATTCCTGAGTCCTTGTTGTGATATTACATATCCCCATAAACTAACCAGAAAACTTAATACATCTACTTCCATCTATGCTTTAAGCACAGCATAGTAAGAGTTGGGAGAGAAATGCATGATTTGAGCAGGATTCATTCATAGCTTTTGCTGCTTTGCTATTCTATGTTTTTCATATCACAGAATTTAAGTTCATTTGTTGAAGAACTTTGATTTCTCTTTCCATCAGTATGGAACACACATATATGCCATGATATTTTGTCTATAACTTCATACCAGGCCTGTAACAAAAATGCTATCAATACAAAAACAATTCTAGACCAAACTTTTTTGGGGAGGGAGGAAGTGTCTATTTTTTTTTCCAATTTGTAATATTTTTTAAAGAAAATTCAGCTGTCATGTCTTTAAAATTCAATATTTCTTGAATTTAATTTGTTGAAAGCTCTATCATAGATACAGGGAAGCCCTCGACTTACGACCACAACCGAGTTCAAAATTTATGTTGCTAAGTGAGACATTTGTTAAGGGAGCTTTCCCCCATTTTACAACCTTTCTTGGCACAGTTAAGTGAATCGCTGTAGTTGTTAAGTAAGTAACATGGTTATTAAGTGAATCTGGCTTCCCCATTGACTTTGCTTGTCAGAAGATCATAAAAGGTGATCATACAACCCCAGGACAATGCAATTGTCATAAATATGAGTCAGATGATAAGCATATGAATTTTGATCACGTAACTATGGGGATGTTGCAATGGTTTTAAGTGTAAAAACTGGTCATAAGTCACTTTTTTCAGAGCTGCTGTAACTTTGAACCGTCACTAGATGAACTGTTGTAAGTCAAGGACTACTTGTACTTCTTCAAATATCTTCATGCGTTTTCAGAAAATTTCCTCCTCCCCCCTCCCCCTGCCTTCTAGATCAAGATTCAATGCTGTTCTATCCTTTTCTAGCATGGACTTTTAAGTGGTTCCAGTCAAAATGTTCAGCAATTCTGTTCCTTTTTCACATTTTTTTTAATCTCCTCACCAAGTTCCTGTAACAGTGCTTCAATTCTCATTCTGTTCTTTTTGACTTTCCCAAAGAGTCTGAATGGTCACTAGACTTACTTCCCATTAAAAACATGCACATACACAAACACAGACGTACAAAAGCTGTTTTTTAAAAAAATTGTAATCTTATTTTCAAATTGGATTAGACAACTAAGAAGCATATTCTTTCATTATTGACAGGGCATGTGTGGTATTACCCACTGTCTCAACAGAAGCATTTGCCTGCATGAGAGGGAAGATAAATTCCCCTTTTAAGAAAGTGTATTCTTCAACTGTTTTCTCTAAGTATTTGCATTTACCAAAATAACTTTTGGAAAATATTCTACTTCCTTAGTTAAAGGCACCTTTTAATTGATTACATTTTAAAACCAATTCACTGATCGAATAATTTTTTAATCATCATAAGATCTAGGACTATTGGATCAGATTTACAGAGTGCCTTAAAATGCATGAGGTTGTGATCATAACACAGGGGAGGCCCAGCAGTCTTGAGGATAATTTGGTGAACAGCAGTAAAAGTCACCATCTGATGCAGGGCTTGTGAATATGAATAAATGAACAATGTTTACAAAGAAGAGATATGAAAAGTGGGATTCCCCCAAGTTTCTTTATTGATATGGGAAGTCTTTAACTTGCTTATAAACATCAGGTATTAAAGGTGATCAGCAAGGTGGCCAGGTTTGCTGAAAAAACTAAAAACATTCAGTGCAATAAAGTGGATTTGTGCCATCAGTGGGGTGAAAAGGCTTAAAAATGACAAATATGGAATAAGGTACATTGGATGTGTCTACGTCTCTCTCTCTCTCTCTCTCTCTCTCTCTCTCTCTGTGTGTGTGTGTGTGTGTGTGTGTGTGTGTATGTATACATACATGTGGACGCATGCCATTGAGTCAGCCTTGACTCCTGATGACTGCCTGAACAATTTCCTGCAGTTTTGTGGACAAGATTTCAAAAGGGGTTTTCCATCACCTGCTTCATAGGATGCAGAGAGCTATGCTGGCTGGAGAATTCTGGGAGTTGAAGTCCACAAGTCTTAAAGCTGCCAACTTTAAAGACTTCTGCACTAAACTAATGCTGGCTCTCTTCCACTTTCTATTTCTGGTATCAATTGGTCATTACTTAAAAAAAAAAGGAAAGAAATCCCGGAATTGTGGATAGTCTAATGCACATATCAACCCAGTATGTAAGTGAAAAGAAAAAAAAGCAAAGTTAGTGCTAGGTATCATTAGGAAGAAATTTAAAATATAATAGTAATGTTTCCGTATGAATTTAACATATAATTGCATTTAGAATACTGTATACAATTCTGGATGCCATTCCTTAAGAAGGATATTGTTGGGTTGGAAAAAAGTGAAAAAAAACCTATTGAAAATAATTAAGGGGCTATCAAATATTTCATGCCAGAACTACTCTGCCATGAATACGTGCGAAAGATACGAATGGAAAATGAGATCAGAGATATTTTTTTCCCCTTCTCTCTCATAGTGTTGGAACTATAGATCAACCACTGAAAATGCAAGCAAAGATATTCAGAACTAATAAAAGAAAATATACCTTTATTGCACAGTGCATTTTTAAACCATGGAATTCATTACTACCAAACATCTGGTTGGCCAACTATTTAAATTTAATGGTGAGTGTAGCTATCAAAGGCTTGATGAATTTATAAAACCTTCATGTTCATAAGCACCAAATTACTTGCTAGGAACTGGAAGAGTGCCATTACCCTCATGCCTTGTTTATGAGCTTTTTAGATGGTTCTGGTTGTCATTGTGCGACTCAGAATGTTCACCTTGATTTGTCTTTGTGTTGATCCAGCTGATTTTTTCTGCTATTCTTATTTAACTACCTATCCTAGGTCTTTGTTCTTAGAAAGTCATGATGGTTTATCAATTTATCAATTTAATTTGCAGAGAAATTATCTACTGAAGTTTGCATCTACTGAAGTTTGCAGATGACACAACAGTAATCGGTCTCATTCAAGACAATGATGAATCCACATACAGATGGGATGTTGAACAACTAGCCTCATGGTGCGATCAGAACAATCTGGAACTGAACACACTCAAAATTGTAGAAATGGTGGTGGACTTTAGGAGAAACCCTCCCATACTACCACCTCTTACAATACTAGACAATATTAGACTAGTATTAACAGTAGACACCTTCAAAATTGTGTGGTATCTGATTGTAGCATTTTCTGTCACATGCTACATGCTCTAATGTAATTTTGGGCAAATAAAACAAACACTGTTGTAATTAATTTTTTTTTGAAATGCAGATGTCCTTGCCTTTAGGATATATGTTTTAGCAAGATTCCTGACATATAAAATCAATTCTCTGATTACCCCATAGAATGTCATTTAGGACTAGACTGTCAACCCTGAAGCTGACCTGACTGAAGCCATTTGGAAGCTTCAGTGTTGCCACACTGGAGGTGAGGGACAGGGAGAGGGGAGTAGAGATAGCTGGGGTTTTGTGGCCAAAACAAAATACTTTCTCCTGGGAATCAAGGACATTCCCACAGGTGGCCAGATAGAGAGACAGAGTGAAGTTACCAGACAATCAGGTGACAGCTTGATTGGACCATGTGACTGATCGTTTAGGAAAGGGGAAAACTTTTACTTTTAATTAGGAAAACTGCGGGAACCTTCAGAATTGGTTTTTACCAGAACTGTGCCAATATGATATATCCAATAAACTATTCTTTGAGGAATCTACCTGCCTCAGAGTTTTGTTTGCTATGGGTGTATTACTTGGAACCCTGACACTGACATTTGAATAAATTTATATGTATTTTGATATACAAAATTATCTGGATATTTTTAAAAATTATTTTCCCACAAGAAAAAATAAAAAGGTTTTACTGAGCATTTATGCTACATGGTATCTAGTGCCTACTTTTGATTCCCAGGAGTTATCCCCAAAATCACTTTTGATACAATTCCCAGTTGTCTGTTAAGAGTGTTTATCAATCTTGGCAACAATTCATAACACAGTAAATTTATCAAAGGCACTGTTCCATCAAATTCTAAGCAGCCTTTAATAGCTTTGCCAAATAAACTATTCTTGACAGCCAAAGGTATATCTAATGCCTGGCTGGTTTCACTCTTATATTGCCATTCTAGGGTACATGAAATAAATTATTTTATATTCAACAGCTGATGCTGTTTTGCAAAGCTTGTTTCAAGAAATATTCCAGTCAAGTTACAGAACGCTGCATAAAATATTGACAAAAAAACCCCTCTCTCCAGTAGATGCTATTCATTCCACATAAACATTTTGTTCATGAAAAATAGTATGCCAGGAAGTAACCATTTTAAACAGAAAATGGTATGAATGAAACTTGCATGTTGCCCTCAACATTTAATTATGGAGTTTTAGAAATGCATAGCACTAATTTCAATCATTATACATTCTCTGCCCCTGATTGCATGGATCAAACTAAAAAAATGGCCCATCCTTTAAAGTAGCCTCTAGGCATTTTCCCATTAGCCCACAGCATCTTGTTGATTTTTTATTTTGTAATATTACACTGTTGCCAAAAGTTTGACTTGCACTCATTAAAATGTTTTATTATTGTAATATTAATAATCTAAGACTTATCTTTCATATTGTACTTGACATGAGCAATATGCAAACCTCTGAAAAGTATAAGAGCACACATCTTGAATTGTGGAAGTGTAACTTCCAGCATCCTTAAGAAACATGTCTAACAGTGAGGGATGCTGGGAGTTGGAATTAAGCAATAACTGGCCTGCCAAATTTAATTATTCATCAAAGGTATTCCCATGGGCAGAATCACATGCAGTGAAAAACATTGACAATATATCAATAGAGCATGAGGAAGCTTGGGAGAGAGGGAGAGAGAGAAAAAGAGAAAAAGAGCTCATATATTTCTAGAAATATATTTATAGCACTAATCTTCAATTGGAATATAAAGGTGACCCAACAAATGTTGTAATATGACCCCCAATAGTGAGTTGGGTGGCATATAAATTTAATAAATAAATGTTTGTTTTCTAACATTTTAAGACTTTCCAGAGAAAAGAGCTACATCACTACTGCCCTGGAGTTTGTGATTTTCCTATTTCTTGTATGTTGAGATCATACAGAATCATTTTTAAAATCAATCACTATTTAGAGTTTAGCAAAGACTGGGAATTTCTATATGGGAAAACTAAAAGCAGAAAGACTTAACCATGCCCTCAAGATGTTAGATTTTATTAACAAAAAAACTGATTTTAGACCAGTAGAACAATCTACCAGTACTGAAATAGCTTGAAAGGACTCTGAAATAATTGGAGTGCCGAGTTTATACAGGATTGTTTGAAGGTTTTGCTTTTAAATATCTTTTCCTTAGAAGCATGGTTTCTAGATTCAGCCAGACTTCCAGCTTAGCTAGGCTATTAAAGGAAATGTCAATCAATACACCATTTAGTGTGCTGAAGAACAAACTCTTTCCAGAATATTCTTACTTTCTCTATAGAGTTAAAAAGTATCTCATTTTGATCACCATGCAAAGTTTGTAATTCTAAGACTGAATGGAATCCACCTGTCCCATATTGAGGCCCTTTTCTTCAAAAACACAAAGAACAAAAACAAAACAAGAAAAAAGTCCCTTCTTGGATTTTCCTCTCTATGGGACCAGAAAATCACTTGTCCAGGTGATTATAATACATAGTTGGTGAGCTGTATCTTGCTAGATGATTAGTGAATGCTGAGTGATGTATAACATCATTTGTGAAATCTGGGGTTTCAATGGATAGCAACAGTACAGGAACGTTTGTGACTTTTAATTGTGTGGATTGATTGATTATGGATGCTTAGGAATTCTGAGAATCTGATAATGTGTTGAGATGTACTGCAGTTAATACTTGATAGCATCACTTAGTGCACAGCAAGATGCCATGTTTTTGTGCCATTACCAGCTAAAAGCTAAAACAGAAGCAGCTGCTTTTAGATACTGCATGCTTCTGGTTATTTGGAAAAGTGAAACATCTTTAGTTCCCAATATTTTAAAAGGCTCTAAATGTTAGGATATGAAGAAAATAGGTAAAGACAATCCTTATGAAATGTATCAATCAATCAATCAATTCCAGAACTGTCTTCCTATACAATCAATCTACCCAATTCGGTGGGGTTTTTTTTCTATCTATATATATTTACTAACTGATAACCCGGCGTTGCCCGGGTATTTATTTATCCCAATCCTGCATTAGACAGGAAAAGCCATTGCTCACTGTGGTGAGAATTAGAGATTCAATTGCCCTGCCCAACAGCCTGGGAAAAATTCTACATGGAACAGCCTTTGAGGTGATTTATCTGCATTAGCAGGCACCTCCCCAGACAACTTGCCCTCTTTGCTTGAAGCTGAGGGCCTAGGGGGTTTATTTTTTTATTTGTCCATTTTGCTTAGCTTCCCCTTTCCCTGGAAAGACCTGAGACTGCTAAGGTGCCTGAGATATCAAAAGTCATCTGTAGGTGACTTTAATGAAGACACACCCTTTCGTTGTGGCCTGTCAGCCACCGGCCCCTCCAGCAGCCAAATCAGGGTGGGAGTCAGGGTCAGCATCAAGGCAACCAGAGAACTCTGAGGGGAAAGAGGGAATGGAGCTGTCAGAGAGAGCAAGGGGAGCAAAGCCTGGGCCAGGGGTCAGCAACCTGCGGCTCCGGAGCCGCATGCGGCACTTTAGGCCCTCTACTGTGGCTCCCTGTCAGGTGATCCCACCACTGGCTGGCCCCGCCCCTCACCCAGGTTTTGTGGCTCCCAGTGTTTTCTTTTCTGTGGGAAACGGGTCCAAATGGCTCTCTGAGTATTTAAGATTGCAGACCCCTGGCCTGGGCCGTCCATCAGCCCTCAGATGGAGAGTCAACAGCTCCCAGGTCTGGAGGTGGCTGATGAGGAAGAGGAGGAACACCTGGGTCCAGTGCCTGACACATGAATGCGCAGAAGGCAGAGGAGAGCAGTGGAAATCCGTGGGCCAATCCTTGGAAAGGAAGAGCCACCGCTGCTAGCGAAACCCCACCCTAGCTCTGGGGATAAAAGGCAGCGGGCAGAGACGAATAGATGTGGCAGACATTTATTCATGACCCTGCCAGACAGACCTCTTAGCCTGAGGTGAGAGAGAAACTTTTTGCTGGACCTGCTAGCGCTCCTAATAAAGGAATCATTAACTTCAGAGGGTTCGTCATGTTTGGGGAGCTGGATCAGAACACCTTTTCTTTGCAAAGAGGGCAAGTGTTTTATTACGGAAAAGTCTTGAGACTCACAATATTGATTTTGGGATTGGGTAACCAGGGATACAGTTTGGATACAATAGAGGGCCAATGTGTTTCAAACCATGGTACCATCTTATTTAATTATTCAAATAATTTACATGGCTGCCCAACTCACAAATAGGAGTAAAAGCACAAGTGCAAGAAACCTGAGACAAACATTTTAAAAATCCACAAGCTATTACAGGAGAGGCTCATCCTACTTCCTGGCCCAGTGTTGAAGTGCAGTGGGGTGAATGGGAGGGTCAGATTTTCAAAGGCTTATAGACAAAGTCCTGAGCCCAGAACCCCAACAGAGAGGGTTTTTCCCCCCCAAAAAAATCAGGTGCCACTTTCCCAACAGACAGTAACTCAAATTATAAACGCAACATAAACCAGTAAAAAAAAAAATAGGGACAGAATTATCCACCAATAAAAGAGAACACAAGGGATGTTTTCTTGAGCATATACAGATAGTCCTTGACCTACAACATTTTAGCAACCGTTCGAAGTTTAACAACAGCACTTTTCAAACTTACGACCATTGCAGCATGGTCACATGGTCCAAATCCAGACACTTGACAAGCGGTTCATATTTATGACTGTTGCCGTGTCCCAGGGTCATGTGATCACCTTTTGCAACCTTCTGTCAAGCAAAGGCAAGGGGGAAGCCAGATTCCCTTAACAACTGTGTTCCCAATTTAATCACTGCAGTGATTCACTTGACACGTGTGGCAAGAAAAGTTGCAAAGGAGGCAAAACCCGCTTAACCAGTGTCTCGCTCAGCAGCAGAAATGTTGAACTCGGCTGTGGTTGTATGTCGAGGATTAGCTGTATTAAAAGTGCTGCTTTCGGGGCCTTTGCTCTGTCTCTTCCAGGTGATTGAAGATTCTGATTCTGATATGGAGGTGTCTTTCACCGCTTCCTCTACCAAGCAAAGGTGAGTGGAACCGTTTCACTTTGACCTGTAGTTCGTTATTTATTTATTTTATTTTATTTCAATTTCTATGCTGCCCTTCTCCCGAAGGACTCGGGGCAGCTCACAATAAAAACATAGATATAAAAAAACGTAGAAAAGACGTAGAATACATACAGACCAAACAGAAGACACATACAGATAGAACACTTAACATTAAAAAATTACAGTTAAAAAGGGGCAATAGTGATAAAAGTTAAAATCCATTTTAAATATAATTTTTGAAAATATAAAAATTGGTCAACCATAGCCTGATTGAGAAAAAAAGCCACATTTTCAGGTCGCGGCGGAAGAATTGAAGGTCTGGAGTGGTCCGGAGTTCCACGGGCAGATCATTCCACAGGGTCGGCGCTCCCACAGAGAAGGCTCTCCCCCTGGGTGCCGCCAGTCGACATTGTCTGGCTGAGGGCACCCTGAGAAGGCCAACCCTATGGGAGCGGACCGGGCGCTGGGAGGATGCTTGGTATTATTTGTCCCACGTTTACTGAGCAATGGAATGGGCCTAGACCAGTGATGGCAAACCTTTTCGGGACCGAGTGCCCAAACTGGAACTTGCGTGCAGGTGCATGTGCTGGAGCAACAGAAACCCAAAGACCAGCTGGCTGGCATGCACATGCCTGTTCTTCGGACCATTTTTCAGCTGTTTTGGGGACGTTTTTCAAGTTGTTTTCTGGGATGTTTTCAGGCTGTTTTCTGGGCCATTTTTAGGCCGGTTTTTTGGACCTTTTTCCAGTGGTCTGGCACCCACAAAGACTAGCTGGCCGGAAACCAGAAGAGCAGCTGATGACAGTGTGTGTGCCCACAGAGAGGGCTCTGCGTGCCACCTCTGGCACGTGTGCCGTAGGTTCACCATCACTGGTCTAGAGTAGAGGCAACCCATGTTGATTTGGTTTCTTGGAATTTTTGGGAAAATAAGCTGCAAAGCTCTGCACATTGATTGAGGAATAAGTGCTCCCAACATCAGTTGTGTTTATTTCTGAACAAACATCTTGATATCATATGAACAGATGTGTGTTCTGAAATTCACAAGAGAGGTACCCAAGCAGCTCTGCCACGCTGTAACTTCAATTTCACCTGTCTTCACCCACAGTTTCCCATGCTGCCTTTGCTAACCTTGTCGATACTCCTTCTCCCCTATGCCCATCTTCATACCCCCTCTTCCAAGCCATAATAGGTAAAGCAGAAGCAGATTCCCCCAAGCTGAGCCCAAGTCCTGCACTTTTCTTCACAGCAAAGTCTGGAAGTGGTTTGCCATTGCCTCCTGCCAAATATGTTTTTTCTAACAGTCCAGCTAATACCCTTGCTGGTTACCCATCCAAGTATTAAAGTAGGCCTGACTCCGTTTAGCTCAGGGGTCCCCCAATCAGGTTGGTATTGATCGGTACTGGTCCACGGCTTGTTAGACACCGGGCCATGGAAGCAGCAAGCGAGCAAGCGAAGCTTCATCTGTGCATGCATAAGATCTAGGTACATGCCAAACCATCCTTCCCCGACAGTTCGTAGAAAAAAATGTGTTCCATGAAACTAGTCCCTGGTGCCAGAAACATTGAGGACTGCTGGTTTAGCTTATTTTGAGATTTTGAGCCAGAGTTATTAGATTAGAGAATAGAATAGAATAGAGTAGAGTAGAGTAGAGTAGAGTAGAGTAGGGTAGAGTAGAGTAGAGTAGAGTAAAGTAGAACAGAGTAGAGTAGAATAGAATAGAATAGAATAGAATAGAATAGAATAGAATAGAATAGAATAACAGTTGAAAGGGACCTTGGAGGTCCTCTAGTCCAACCCCCTGCTTAGGCAGGAATCCTATACCATTTCAGACATATGGTTATCCAACATCTTTTTTAAAACTTCCAGTGTTGGTGCATAGACAACTTCTGGAGGCAAGTTGTTCCACTGATTAATTGTTCTAACTGTCAGGAAATTTCTCCTTAGTTCTAGGTTGCTTCTCTCCTTGATTAGTTTCCACCCATTGCTTCTTGTCCTACCCTCAGGTGCTTTGGAGAAAAGCTTGACTCCCTCTTCTTTGTGGCAGCCCCTGAGATACTGGAGCACTGCTATCATGTCTCCCCTAGTCCTCCTTTTCATTAAACTAGACATACCCAGTTCCTGCAACTTTTGTTTATATGCTTTAGTTTAGCCTCCAGTCCCCTAATCATCTTTGTTGCTCTTCTCTGAACTCTTTTTAGAGTCTGAACATTTTTTACATCGTGGTGACTTAGATGCAGTATTCCAAGTGTGGCCTTACCCCAAGGCATTATAAAGCGGTATTAACCCTTCACCATTAGGGTTGCAAACTGCCCTGAAGGAGCCAGAAACCCATGATGCATTCCACAGACCAGTGATAAAACATCAATTCTGAAATATTAACAAATAAAGTTAGCCAGGATTTCTTTGATCAGCCTTCCCCACATGCCTATGAGATGTATGTCAAGCATCCTTCCTCAGTGTGGTGATCACAGAGAGATCTGAGTTCTAGCCACAGCCACGTTGGAGATTGAGCAAGACTTATTTTGCATGCATTGTGTGAATTTGTCAGCAATTGAAAGCTGGGATCTGGTAAGGCTCTGGATGGGGTGGATTCTACTTACCTTTACTACCGGTGCGCACTCCACGCATGCGCATTAACTACTCCCCTTGGAAAAATACTAAAAAAAAAGACTCTGTGCATGCGCAGAGCAGAGAAACGTAAGTATGAGCTCGTGGGTGGGCCCAGCTCCCGGCCGCGGAGAACCGGTTCGGTGACGTCACATCGTCACCGCTACCGGATTGCGCAAACCAGGCCGAACCGGAAGAAACCCACCACTGGCTCTGGAGCTTTGGAACAGAAAGTGGCTCAGGCTTGACTTTTTTCTCCAGCGATTGCGATCTTGTGCTGCTGTAGACCTAAAGGTGCAGAGTGCTGAATCTATCCTTGCCTTGATGAATCAGAGAGCACTTAGAATAAGTACTTCCAGGAAGTCAACTGTCAGCAGGATTTCTTTCGTTCGATTCATCCCTTCATTATTTTTGGTCACCGGGGAGAGAGAGGGATTTTGTTGAAACAAACATACAGGGGGTCCTCGACTTACAACCATTCACTTAGTGACCGTTCAAAGTTATACCGGCATTGAAAAAAGTGATTTATGACCGATCCTCAAACAACCATGTTTGAGTGTGCTCACACAGGGTTGCGCTCCTCAGGGTACCACCCGCCAGACAATGTCGGCGGGTGGTGCCCAGAGCGAGGGCATTCTCTGTGGGCGCACCCACCCTCTGGAACGAACTCCC
>JANHFM010007687.1:110896-124787 GCA_032468115.1 Grayia smithii | reverse complement strand
GCCATCTCTGCCAAGTTCATTACTTTCACTGTCCATTCTTCAATAGATGGCAATTCTTCTTTCTTCCAGTGTTGCGCCAAATGTAAATAATGTTGATTACTCACTAGATAATGATTGACATTCTTGCAAATAAATATAATATAACATTCATTTGAATGAAATACTGATCTCTTACTTTCAAAATAATTTCCCAGTATATAGTGTAAGTGTATACAACATGCTGAAATATTTCTCTTTATTTTTTAAAGTACTTTGATCAACAGATCTAAATCTTGATATTCCAAAATATTTATTTTGTTACAATAGTGAATAAGATTTTATTAGAATAAAAATGTTATTTTAAAAAAATAAGCTATTACTCTAAAATGTTAGTGTTAACTTCATTTTCATAGTATTGCATTAATAACAGAGTACAATCACAGAATTCTGTATTTTATATAAGGAAGTACCTAACAACTGGGAGTGCATCTACTCACATGCTAATATGTGATCAAAATATACACTTCGCAGTGTATATTCTATAGATTTTTGAATTAGAATAAACAACATCAGCATGAAATCCAAAATAGGCATGTAAAATTCCACTGGAATAGTGAAATAGCAAAACAGATTGCCCTGAAATCTGCAAAACAGATTGCACATATATTTTTCATTCTTAGAAAGTTTATGAACATCTTTTAAATAACATCAATGATTTCTTAAAGCTAACATCAGAAAATTAATATTGCTTTTAAATCAACACCATTGTCAATTAAATTTTGATTTTATTTTTAAAATTTAATTATAGTTTATGAAACGTTGAAAAAAAGAATTTTACCTGTGAAGATTTCTGTAAACTAGTTCATTAAAATGTTCTTTCTGGAAAGGCTGATCTACTTATTTTATCTCACTTTTAAGGTTTCCCCTGAAGCTTTATTTAGTACTTTGAATAGGTGGAGTAGCCTCTTCTAAATATGTCAAGTATTGTCTGACATTATGATCAACTGCGAAGCATCTCAGTTTGTCTCTGACTCTCAATGAATTATAGGCACGCTGCAGTATCCTACAGCCGAATAGGCTGTAAAAAAATGCTTTAAACAGTTTTTTTTTAAAGCTGGCCATGCCCACCCAGTCACATTATCCCGCCTCCACCAAGCCACGCCCACAGAACAGGAAGTAATACATTTTAGATTTCACCACTGTCTTCTCCCATTCAATGTAGCACCAACATGTTATTTCAATACCTTGTACCATAGTCTGTGTATGTCCTTTCTTAATATTTTTTTTTTTTTAAATCCGAAGTAATTTCACCATACAAAAAAAAAACACTTTTTGTCTTATTGAGCAGTAATTAATGAGTGGACAGAATTCTAAAATCTATTGCACTCAATTAACTTGGTCTTTGTTTTTAAGGCCAATAGATTAAAACATTGTGATGGATCACTTTTCTTACTAACTGAAGCAGTATATATAAGCAACTGGTGCAACTTAATAACTAATGGCTAACAGAGGGAAAGGATCTGCCTCCATACTGTAGATTAGCTAAGTTTTTCACTGTCAGACAGTGATTCATTAACCACTTATAATGTGTACGTTTTAGGATTCAGTATCAGCTTCTGATAATTGCCCCATAATTATATGTCAACTCAGTATTTCTTCAGTCTATAGTATTTCCATAAAGCCAATTTGAACTTTTATATTTCAAGTGATTCTCAAAGCAAACTTCCTATTTGGCAGGCATTAGCTTCTTTTAATTAATATATTATAAATTAACTAATTTTTCATTTAATACTTAAAATTCTGCTTCGTATTTTTTGAGCTACATAACAGACTATATTTCTTAACATAAATGAAAACTATAATTCTGGAAAAGCCATGCAATTTATGTATTTAAATTTTAAATATATATATGCTTAATTTATATATTAAAATTTTGTTAATACTATAACAAAATAACATTAGATACAGACACATATATAAGCACAAATAAAAAACAATCCTTATTAAAAAAAATCATTAAAGTTTATTAGACAGTCAAGCTGAAAATAAATATTCACTTATATAAACTATTGGCAGGAATCATCTCTATGCTGTAATTGTAGATTGAAACATTTCTTTTTTATAACAAGAAATAAATTATGTTCTAGAAATGTTTAGATTTTTAAAATTTAAAATATTTAAAATCTGTATTTGTAGTTCTGTATTTTAATATTCAGTGAATATTACAATAGAATAGAAAAATAAGTAAAAAATATAATTACTTGAAAACATGTTATTTAATAACAATACTACAAAACATGTCTATGGAATTCTCATTTTCTCTTTTTTCTCTGTATTTGTACATGTAATTTGTATTTTAATGTTAACATATTTGTATTAGGGTCTGGCATATTTATGTACTATTTAAACATGAAAAGCAGAAATAAGTCTGCTTTTTAAACTAATTCTGATAACTAAAAATCAAGTATAACCAATCAATATTCTAGCTGACTGACTTAAAGGCTAAACTTTCCAGCCCTTTTAGGTTTACAATGGAGATTGTGCAAAGAATAGCATAACAATGAACGATATACAAATAGTGTTCACCAATAAAATGCTCCCTACTTCTGGTACATCTTTAAAACACAAATTGGTTTATCTCTAATCATGTTGACTCTAATCAAGTAAATCCTAAATATAGTTACATGGAAGTACATAAGAACAAAATTGTGTTAGAATCTCAATTATAAACATGCTATTATGATCTGCATAATTAAAAAAATATTCTTTTAACCATAGGTAAAAGTTTGAGGAAAACAATGAGCAGACTATTTTTAATACTTTCCATCCATGAATGGAAGTGATTGAAATGGATTAGATGGAAATTTTATTAATATTATGGACCTTCAAACTTGTTTGGAAGGCTAGACACATTGCTATAAGATATTTTAAAACGAAAAACCAAGAAACCTTTTGCTCCAGAGAAAGTCCTAAGGGAGGATATGATTCTCCTGAGACTGAAGTAGAAGCTGGGGAAAAGCAGCCTGAAGGGAACTGCTAAGTTTCTAGAATCTATACTGATTCTGCCTTGGGCTCAGCCTTATTCATACTGATAGCTGCTTTCTATTTATAATATGTAAATATGTAAGCAGAGTTTTTCACAAGAGTTCTTTGCTATTCTTCTCTTGAGATTCTAAATTTAAGCACTGAATTTAAGCACATGATCTTAAAGTCTACTCAAAGCTCTCTTGTATTAGAACAAAGAGCAAGTTAAGAATGTTATTTGTTATTTGTTCAGAATGAGCTCAACTAAATAATTACCTAAAACCAGTACTGAAATTACACAATTACTAAAAGACATAGATAGTTCAGGCACCCTATTCCATAATTGCATGCTAATTTCCTGCAATTTCAGGAAAGAATTAAGAATAGATGATCAAGAAATAATATATAGTCCTTGTGATGTTGCCATCCAAAATTGTTGGTTGGAAAGAAACATTTGCTGTATGTAATGACTGTTTCAAGGGTGTAGAAAGATCTGCTGTAGGCATCTTTTGAAGTGCCTTAGACACATATCAGAGTGATTTATTGTCAAAATAATTACTACCCAGATTATTTATTCTTTTAAAACTGATCAGTTGACAACATTCCTTTGAGTAATGCTACTTGATTGTCAGTTTTATTACCTTATAAGTTGGAAAAGAAAATGTAAGAAAATAAACCCAATGCCAACAACCTTTATGATCAGTATGAGAATGTAATTTAGGATAATGAATTATGGAGCATTTGTACTCTAAGGATTTACAGCATCGCCCAGCCATTGCTGTAGCAATACATATCCTGCTTCAGTAAAGATAAATTGCTACAACAATAATTTAGCTGCTTGATGCTTTAAATTACTACTGCAGAAATGCTCAGTAACTTATTACTACTCATTAAGTTTGGTTCTATTTTGTTTTTGTTCTTATTTTGATTTTTATATAATCAAGAAATAAAATTAAAAGTTAAAAAAAAGACTTAATCACTGCAGTAATATCAGCACATTTCTCATCTTGTCAGGACATGGATTTTCAGAATGCTCAAGCCAATTTTAAAATAGTAACTAACATAAGGAAGCATTAAAAGTCATCAAATCTGATGAGGTGATGATAGGTAGTCTTAATATAGAGCTTAAAAATAAATAAGTAGATTGCTTTTTCAGATAAATTATACATATCATATGGAATAAACTCCGTTGTTTTTTCTAACAATATTAGGAAAGAAACAAAAAAAAAAGTAGATGGGGCATATGCAAAAATTGTCCATTGTTAGGTATATTTTAATTCTTATTCTTTTATTCAAGAATATTGCAAGGGCAGATATGTAATTTTTAATTTATGAATTCATTCACAGTTTTATTTGAATCATAACTAATATATAAAAATCTAACTGATTGTGCAGCCTAACTTCTTAAACCTACTTTAAAAAACAAGTGGTTGGGACAAATATTCAACATAGAATAAAATAGGGTAGGTTTTAATAATATCACAATTATGGGCACACTTGGGAGATTAAAGTCTTCTTCCTCCAACATGTATCAAAAATTTCCCAGTCATGTCCATTTGACAATATTGATATTCCTCCTTATAGCTGTCTCTATGATTGCTAAAAATAAATATGTGTGTCTGTGTATCTGTATATCTCTTTTTCTTTGGGGGGGGGTTATCTTTCCTGGACATAAATTAACATTGATTATTTTATTATTTTATAGGTATGAATCAGAGGTGAAATCCAGCAGGTTCTGACAGGTTCTGGAGAACCGGTAGCGGAAATTTTGAGCAGTTTGAAGAACCGGTAGCTGAAATTTTGAGTAGTATGGAGAACAGGCAAATATCACTTCTGGTTGGCCCCAGAGTGGGATGGGAATGGAGATTTTGCAATATCCTTCCCACAGGAGTGGGGAGGAAATGGGGATTTTGCAGTATCCTTCCTCTGGAGTGGGGTGGGAATGGAGATTTTACAGTATCCTTCCCCTGCCACGCCCACCAAGGCATGCCCATCAAGCCACACCATGCCCACCAAGCCACATCAACCCACGCCCACCAAGCCACACCAAGCCACACCCACCAAGCCACGCCCATAGAACTGGTAGTAAAAAAATTGAATTCCACCACTGCCATGTATGTATTTTTGTCCAACATTTTTTTGCTTTTTGACGTGTCCACCACATATGATAGTATGAACTAGGTGTTTGATGGCATTTCCAACCTTTTGCTGATTAAACATCTTTACTAACCTTGAGGGTTGAAAAACTATAAAACCTATAAAACCTATAAAATCTATAAAAGCCCATCTATAAAACATTTTATAACATTTTATAAAAATTTTCTTTGTATGCAGTAGGCATTGTTAATTTATAATTTCTATCCCATAATTTCTGCCATTTATCTTTAGCCCATACTATCATGGTCTCTTTTACTTGTTTCTTTTCCATCTTAATACTTAACAGATAGCTATACATTTTCTTTATTAATTTTTCATCTGTCCCTGTTAATATTTGATCTAATTCTGTTAATTCTTTATACAACCCAAACATTTTAATTTCCTTCTCAATTTTTTTATATCTCCAGTAATATTGAAATAACATTTTTGCTTCATTCACTATGTATTGAAACAGTTGAGGAGGTATGAATTATGTTGATTTCAATGTAATTATTTGATGATAGATAGTATAAATGTAAAGTGAGTGGTTACTCACTTTATCCATATTGCTAAATACTGATTTTGAATAAGTTAATCAGCCGCCCGGAGTCCTTCGGGAGAAGGGCGGGATATAAAGTAGATTAAAATAAAATAAATAAATAAATAAAGTGAAAAAATGTGGACAGATCTGAAAGTGCATATTTGCACAGAAATATTTAATATTGCACATATGGTTTCAATGCCATAATGAGGCCTACATTAAAGAATATATACACATGCACTTTTAGATACAATACTGCTTACTTATATTTGTAAATTAAGCATCTTTAGGTAAGGGACTAGGGTGGATAAAGGAGAGAAAGAAAGCAACAGATAATATATCTTAAAGAACTTACTCTTTGTGACAACTCCTTCAAGGCGAATAATATTTGGATGATCAAACTGTCCCATGATACTAGCTTCTCGTAGGAAATCCCGTCTCTGCCTTTCCACATGTCCACCTTTTAAAGTTTTTATGGCTACAGGAACCTCTCTTTTCCCAGGTGTTTTTAGGCGACCACTGCACACTTCTCCAAATTCACCTAACAGCAATATATATAATTATAACCATTTACTATCTTCTAATATTTTAAATATGTGAATAAATGTATGAAAAATTTTTGACAAAAGAACCAAGTTAAAAATAAATAAATATATGCGTATGTATGTAAGTTATTTACAAAAAAATACATCTCCCCCATAATTCCTGATTAGTAAACTCAATTAGTTACAAATGAAAGCACAAGATAACAGGTCAAGTCACACATTTGTTATCCAAAGCAATGTTCAAAGTTATATAGTATCAAAAGAGATTTGATATCAGTGAATTTAACTGATTTTAGACTAGTTCTTTTATTATGGGGACTCTCAAACAAAAGCATAATAATCTTCTCTGGCCTAATCTAATATTATACAAGTAGTCCTCAATTTATGACCACAACTGAGCCCAAAACGTATGTTGCTAAGTGAGAAATTGTTAAGTGAATTTTGCCCCATTAATTACTTTTCTTGTCACATTTGTTAAGTGAATGACTGCAGTTGTTAAATTATTAACATGGTTGTTAAGTAAATCTGGTTTTCCCATTTCCATATGCATTCCCATCTAAAACTATAGAATATAAAATAACATACATAAACACAATATATAACAAATTTCTCAACAAGAATCAGGAGATAGAGTAACAGAAATTTTGCTGATCAGGACTGAAATGATAATGTGTTAAGGAATTAAATTCTAATTCAATTGTACGAGTGGACACAGGTTTGTTCTAATTATAACAGACAATAATATTTTATACACTTTTTAACGAGAAAAAAAGTCTTATGGAACTCACTGTGGGTTACTTTTGAATATAGACTATCTATCTATCTATCTATCTATCTATCTATCTATCTATCTATCTATCTATCTATCTATCTATCTATCTATCCATGCATCCATGCATCCATGCATCCATCCTTCCATCCATCACCATCTATCTATGTTTCTAAACTGCCCTTCTCTTATATCCTTGTACAATTGCATAGATAGTGTTTTTGTAGAGAAACCAAATAAACCATTATTTAAAATAATATCAAGAAGCTTTCTACAAATTGTCTTTATATAAATTTAAAATGTTTCAATAATCTATGAAATATGAAAAATCTGTTCAAAAATTAAAAAACCTGGGTTGGTATAATTATTATGCTTTGCACACATACACACACACAAATTCACTCAGATAGTTAAACAGGATTCATTAGGCTATTCCACATACTATTCCACAAATACATGTAGTCTTTGACATTGGTTTAACAATGGTTTGAAGTTATGGCAGCCTTGAAACAAGTTACTTATGACTTTTCTCAAAATTATGACTGTCATGCCATCTCCATGGTCATGTGATAGTAATTTGGGATTTGGCAACTATTTATGATAGTTGCAGAATTTTATGGTCACATAATCATGATTTATGACTTTCCTGGCTGGCTTCTGACAAAGTCAATTGGAGAAGCCAAATTTGCTTGATGATAGTGTGATTCACTTAGCAGCCATTTAATGATTTGCTTAACAATCTGATAAAAGTGGTCGTAAAATTGTGTTCCATCAATCTTTACGACTGTATCAATTTATGACAGAAATTCCAGTCCTAGTTGTGGTTGAAAGTTGAGAATTATATGTAATGTGACTAGTGTTTGAAATAAAGAACATCTGAAATTTCTTTAGAGTAGGATGACAATGCCTCTTTGCTAGTCAAGTATCTAGCAATTGGAATTAAGCAACATTTAGAGAGCTAGAAATTGCCCATTTATGTTATATAACTCATAATATAAGTTATTCAAGTTTAGACAGCTTCGACATTAGGGCTGGGATTATTTATGTTCAACTGAGACTCAGTTAAAATCAATGTATTATCTACATATATATAAAGATTCACCTTCTAGAATATTTGATGTTATTAGAAAACTACATTCCTCATAAGCCATTCATACAATATTTCTGGTAATATTATCACTAGATTATTATAAAAGTGCACTTATTAATCATGGGAAAATTTGATTAATTTTTACCTGCTCCAATAACTCTCTCAATACGAATCCTTGTTGGCTCTATCTCCTTTGCAAACTCATGAACAGCAAGGGATGGATCTTCATAAGTATCTGGATCAATATATGTTTTGGTTCCTGGGAATCGTACTGTAAAATCAGAAAGGTAGTTTCTGCATTATATACAAATGATTGCAGCATTTAAATTAAAATAAAACAAATGAGATCATTAAGACATATAATGAAATTTAATATTTATTATTTTTCTAAGTTGCCTTGTTATTCTAAGCTGTTACTCAGGATTGTTTAATTAACATTCATCACAAACAATTTGTGAAAAGGCTGTAGGTAGAGAAAGGTAATAGATGCTGTATATATTAGCAAGTATGCAAATAGATACAATTATAATAGGGCCGAGAAAGAGAGAAAATTAGCTTCATTATTTGTCCTTCTTTAATAAAGGTTCAGTGAAATGAAGACGATTAAACGGCAGCATGAGTTTCTCCAACCTAAACAATATGGCATTCAAGGATAAATGTTTAAATTTTTATTTCCCTTAAGATCTATTCAGGGAAGAAAGTCTCCAAGCTATTGTGTGGTCTGGCCCTAGCTGTTGAAGAAGAGTGAAGAAGGCAGTTGGCTACATGATCAATTGTCATTTTAATTTTGCAATCTACAGTACTAAGTAACAGCACTTTTCCTGCTGCCTCAGAAAAACAAGGAATTGTGAGGTCATTGGTACTCTTTGAGGTTGGTTGTTTTCTTGCAGTCATTTCATTACCAAACTTGGTAACATCATCAGTGCTAGAAGGGAATTGGGTTTGCTCTCATTTTATGTATAAGTGGCTTGCCCTGTCAGTGTTGGAGTGAATAGTCTTCCTGGCTCCTTAATTAGGCTGTTGTCTACAAGAAACATCTGCAAGAAAATCACCAAGTTCATAGACCACTAAGGATTCTCAGGGGTGTCAAACTCATGATGACACATTGTTGTCACGTGACATATCACATCTTTCCCCCCCTTTGCTAAACTGGGGGTGGGCATGGCCAGCGTGTGATGCATCCAGCTGCGAGTTTGACATCCCACTATAGTTTCAGCTACAAATATTCTCTTCTATTGAAATATGGAATTATTCCCTTTATGATGTACAGTACATTATTATTTATTCTGCATTCTTCTCCTTTAACAAGTATATTATAAAGCACTGCAAATAAAAATGTTATTTTTAGATCTGGCTATCTTTCATGATTGTCACAGGATAACTGATATTTAAACATATGCTATTGACTTCAATTTTTATACTGAACTCTTTAATCATACATTCTGTCAGGCTATCTTTCAGGGGAAGATATTTCATCAGTGCATTGACCATGGCCAATATATTTTCAAAATAATAAACAAATGGGAGAAGTTGGGAAACTATGATGAATGATAGGTAAATAATCATCTGTTCCTCTGTCCATCTTCAGAGCAAATGGTTCCTTAATAGTCACTTGATTGTCAGGACTTTTAGGTTTATAATGCAGTGGTTGTTTTTTTTTCTACACATGAATATTAACACTGTATTTATTCTCCTTACTCTTTTAATAATGGGTTAGGGTTATTCCATCCCGCTGTTCTACTGGTTGGCTTCAGTATAATGACTTGGTGGCTATTGAATCCCGTTAGCCCTAGGAGTTTAAAAGCCTTACTTTTTTCAGATTTCAGTCCATATTTTGTAGCACAACTTCTGGAGAGGAGCATGATGAAACACAGAATTAAATGCAAAATACAACTGAAGTGAAAATTTAAGGAAAACATTTCATGAAAATATGGATTATCCCTACATGTTAGGAAGACTTGAAAGTACTAATATAAAAGTCTGCTTAGGACTCTAACTAAACTGACTCATTTGGATTTCTGAATCTTGACCGGATACTTAATTAAGCTGTATACTTAAACTGCACTGTCTTTAATATTTTAATTGCTCTACTGGCTTAAGTTTTCATTACAGAAAATATTTGGGTGGCTTTTATTTTGGCTCCTAATCATACTATTTCATTAGACTCTCTAGGAAAGAGCATCTAGGAGAGGTATCAGTGTAATTATAGCACAAGTAGACTTATACCCTAAACTGTTAATTCAGACAATGCTGGTGTTAGTTTTAAAACGTTGATGAATTGTGGAAAGTAAACTATAGAAAGGTTAGAAATGACCAAAGTAGGATAAACATTTTTTATAAAAAAGAGAAAAAAGTATGTTATGATTTTGAATGGGGAAATCAAAGAGTTTGAAAAAAAATCCATAACAAGCATCTGGTGGAAATTCTTGTAAACATCTAAATGCTAATGAGAAATATTTATTTTGCGCATTTCAAAGGTGAACAAAATTATTTTTCCCTTAAAATAATCTGGAATAAATGCTAAATTTTTAAAAAACACCTAACAATGCGCAGAAGTTATTTGCTATTTGGTTATTTTGGCTTGGGTGATCTAGAAGTTTCATTAGGTTTATAATGCAGTGGTTGTTTTAATCATTTCAAAATTTCAAAACATTTTGTAGGAGTCATGAATCTTCCTTGGCTTTGAAATGAATAACTTTTTTCCTGCAAAAGTTTCCACATTCAGTTGGACAAAGATGTAAAAGATAATTTTATGTAGGACATAAATTGGCTTTATCAGCTTGATATACAATCAGCGGTGAAATCTGGCTGCATCTATCCGGCTCGCACAAGCTGATAGGGCCAGCAGTGGGAGGCTCCACTCACCCGCCAACCCACCTGGACGTCATACATCCTGTTTTTGAGCCCCTGTGCATGTACAGAAGGCTCTGTGAATGCACAGAAGAGGCGAGCATACGCTCACATTTCTAATCCGGTAGCGAAGGTAAGTGCATTTTACCCTGTATGTAATATAAATGCAAGTTAAAATTACAGTGGTGAAAGTGATTTAAATTTTTTTTTAATTTCAGTTACGTTTGCTTACAATTTCCATTTTGCAGATTATTTCTTCGTTTTTCTTCAGACTTCATTTTTGCCTTGATATACCACTGGCATCTTTAAGAAAACAAACACTATTTTACTTTTGTCATAATGTCATAAAATGAATGATATTGACCTAATATGCTATTTATATAATAATCATAAGAGTACTGCATTTAATTGAATTGCTCTGAGAAAATCAACAATCAAATTAAGGTAGTAGTTAAGTGGTCTTATTAAATATATATTTTATATATTAGATACTAAAATGTATGAAAAGGATTCCAATAACATATCAGTTAATTAAACATCACAGGTGTTAATGGTGCACACATTGTTCACATCTCTTCCAAGTATACTCAAACAAGGTTCCTTCCAAAGGAAAAGCTCCTTTTAGACTGATATTTCCCACATAGAAAGAAATAATTGGTGTCTAGCACTTGAGATCAGACTGAATGTTTTTGAAAGCCTTTTTTGTTCATTATCAAGGGCTTAAGTATCAAAGCAGGTTCAGGATTTTGAAATGCTTAAAATTACAATTATAATCAAAACACCACATTTTCTCATGCATGGGAATATCTTATCATCTTATCACTTAAGGTAAAAGAGCCGTGGTTACTTTGTAAGATTGCACATCCCTGCTCTCTAGTGACCAAGAAAACTAGGTTACATTTTGGAACAGTTGTAAAGGGATAAATCTATTCTCTAATTAGAAGTCTTCAATCCCTGGGCAAGGCAAGGTTATGTCATGGCTGAGTTATACCTCAGTACATCTTTATTTTTTCCAAAGAAGCCAATATTTTGGATAATTGGGGACACCAATGTGGCAAAGTCAAAATCTATATATCCATAATACGGATATTTTGTGGTCAAAATACCACTGGTAGGTATTCTTAAGATCTAAAATAAGTTTTTTTTGTTTCTTTGTTCTTTTTGTGTGTGTGTGTGTGTGTGTGTGTTTTCTCTCTCTCTTTTTGTTTCTTGTTGTGTTAATATATTTTTGTACTGTTTTTTAATCGTTGGAAAATTTAATAAATACTATTTTTAAAAAAAGATCTAAAATAAGTTATTTTTTTATTCAGTCAGTAAAAATCTTTAAAGCACATCTGCCAAAAAGGGGAGACACCTTTTCAAATTCTGAAATATATATACATTCTCTGAGCAACCACAACATATCAATTGTGGTATGCTCCATGTCATTGACCATAATTAAATATGCACTTAAATCAGGATTTAAATTTGGCAATTTTAGATCTTTGGCCAAGGCCACAAAGCCCTAATTATTTATTATTAATAATAATATTACATAACTAATAAAGTATTATATGACTTGCAATCCTTACTTTGAATTATCTGTCTAAGAAAGCAGCTTTATCATTAAGTTCATGAAACAAAATTCAGTTCCTCCTTAACCTATTCATAACTTCACTCTAGTTTGCTCTAGCACAGTGGTTCTCAACCTTCCTAATGCCGTGACCCTTTAATACAGTTCCTCATGTTGTGGTGACCCCCAACCATAAAATTATTTTCGTTGCTACTTCATAACTGTAATTTTGCTATGATTATGAATCATAATGTAAATATCTGATATCAATATTCTCTGCTGTGGTAGAGGATAAGAGAAACCTATTCTTGGGAATTTCGCGCTGGGCCCAGGCTTCTTTACTGCCCTTTCCAGAGGCAAATCCATCCGGGGGCTTGTTTTCTGTATGCCACAGAGCTCACAAGAAGTCATCTCCACTTCCCGTTATTTGCACTCCTGCCATCCAACCTGCAGGGCTAAAGGCTTTGCTCAAAACCTTGGGAAGAAGCGAAGGCTCTGCAGCCTAGACTAGTTCAGCCAAGTGCCGAACAGGCTTCCAGGAACAATAACAGAAGAGCCAGGGTTGCAGGAGCAGAGAGATGGGTGTCCCCCTTCTCTCACCCCACTTAGGCGACCCCTGTGAAAGGGTTGTTCGACCCCCAAAGGAGTCCCGACCCACAGGTTGAGAACCTCTGCTTTAAGTGCTATTCCACTTAATTTTAGACTAGGCTAGAGAGAAGGCTGGAGGAAAAAAGGAATAATTCCCTGAACTTCTTGGGATTCCAGCATCTTTATCAAACTATCCTCACTAACTCCCAGCTTTTCCTATTTGCAACTTCTTTTTATCAGTTAGCCCATCTTGTAGATCTTTCTTCCTGATCCTGCTTATTCTTCTACACTGTCAGCGGCAGATTCCTCCTTCAACTTTTTAAAAATTCAAACAGAGTTTACAGTCCACACAGCACAATTATAGCTCCACAATTGTCCAATCTCTCTCCTATTGTCTATCAGATATGCCATTATATATTTTGATATAAAGGCAGATATGCCTTCTCCCAGATGTTTTAATGAGGAGAGTTTCCTAATGTCTTTCTGAAACTTTGTATGGTGCTAGCAAATAAACAAAATTTGCCAATTTACAAATCTGTCTCAATTGAGATGTCTTATCCTCCCGCACATCAAAACCATTGAAGCATATGTGGGAGAGTGTTAAAACTGAATGAAAATTGAATCATTTTATTTGTAAATCAGTTGAATAAGTCAGTTGTGGCTTATGTAAATAATTTTGAGGTTCTATAGTCTCCTGGGATTTGAAATGGACAGTTAATATTAGAACCATCATTAAAAATGATTAGTGTTGGTTCGATTCTCACCAAGGCTCAAGGTTTACTCAGCCTTCCATCCTTTCGAGGTAGGTAAACTGAGG
>JANHFM010007687.1:100640-110796 GCA_032468115.1 Grayia smithii | reverse complement strand
CTCCCAAGAAGCCATCTCCACTTCCTGTGATTTGCACTCCTGCCATCCAACCTGCAGGGCTAAAGGCAGTGCCCGAATCCTTGGGAAGAAGCGAAGGCTCTGCAGCCTAGACTAGCTCAGCCGAGTGCCGAACAGGGCTTCCAGGAACAATAACAGAAGAGCCGGGGATGCAGGAGCAGAGAGATGGGTACCCCCCCTTCTCTCACCCCACTTAGGTGATCCCTGGGAAAGGATCGTTTGACCCCCCAAAGGGGTCCCGACCCACAGGTTGAGAACCACTGCTCTACCAGAACTACAGAGGGTAAGTTTTCACATTTTTATCTGCTTAGGAATTTACTGAAATTGCATACAGTTATATACAGCTTCTCAGTTTCTACTTCCAAATCAAACTTTCAACTTTTGTACAAATGCTCTTTTGGGATAGTCTTAACAGTCATGTTGGATCAAACCAAAGATTTATATAAGCCTTATTTCTACAATGGCTAAACATATTTAGGGAGCCTACCAATAGAAAAGAGTCAACAATGTCTTCTTATTTGGGTACCAAAGATTTCATAATTTTACCAAACTCTGCACAATCTAATAACACAATAATCTTTCTGTTACTTCCACCATAATTAACTATTACATTCTATAAAATTTATCAGCTTCTTGGCTCCTCCAACTAATGTTTTTACATTAATACCTTATAAATTTTTGGTAATTTAATCAAGCTGAGACACAGATGCTTTTGATCTCCTGTTTCTCCAATCTACATAAACTCATAAGCAATCATAAGATTCAGTGTACAGAAGCATCAAACATCCTTTAGCACAAAGAAGGAAAGACCTAGTCAAAGCTAAATTATGCACTGAAATTTGTTTCAATTCCAATAATAACTTGAGAGTTTCATGTAGCTGTTTTATTCTGTCTCATTTTAGCATTTAAATTTCAGGAAAATAATTCATTATATTACATAATGGAACAATTCCATTGAATGTAGAAAACATAGACAAATATAGAATGGAGAAAAACTATTTTTTTTGCCATGTTCCTAATATTACCTACTAAATCTAATACATATGAAGAAAATCTCATATATATTTATTTCTCTTACTACCGTAATAATAAGCTTGAGGCATTATACTAGAATTTTATTTACTGTGCAACTTTTTTTTACCATGATAACTGTTATGATTGCAATTATTTATTTTGATTTATTTATTTTGTTTTTGTTTTATCTTGCTGTTAATAATTTTAGATGTAATTCAAGGCAGTGAATATAGCTAATATTTCTTCCTCTTCCTATTTTTCCCTACAAAAACCCGGAAAGGTGAATTGAGCTGAGAGATACTCACTGGCCCAAATAAATGCTTTAATAAAAGGATTTGCAGACAGTTTGAAAGTTAATTGTCACAATTAGAGCTTTAATAGTGATATCAGTCATTTTGAATGAAGATCCTTGTTAATCATGTTGATTTTCCATGTCACATGAATCACAGGAAAGTTATACGTTAAACTCAATGTAAGGGAGAGCTGTATTTAGAAACTTCCTGAAGAAGCAGAACATAGGAACAATGTTATTCCAAGAATGTGAAGACTACAAAAACTTAATAAAATGTAATAAAATTGTGGAAACCCTCTTGAGAATTCCATTCCCAATTTTATTCATCAATGAGAGAATAAAACACTTTATATAATAATATTGTTATGGACAATTGCCTTCTGTAAATTTTTAGATCTAAGTAGAAGTCAACAATATTTGATAATATTCCTTTTCAAGAAGTGGTTGCTGATGGGCAGATTTAAAAAATGAAATTGAACAAAACTGGGTCTTTAACTGATATATCTTCTAAATATCCCAACAGTAAAATTGCTAAGTTAAAAATGAAGCACTTGATATTTTTAAGCAATGAAATAACCTTAGGTTTGATAAGATGATAAGTATTCTGTATTTTTTTTATTAAATTAATATCATTTTTCTTTTCAGTGAGTGCAAAAATTCCTTAAATATTTATTAGCTTCCTCTGCCTTTCAGAACCAGTTTGGAGAAACACAGAAGCTATTATTTCCTAGATTTCAATTTAAGAGACATGCAAGGTTGCCACAAATGCCTAATATTTTATACAAGTCTGGCCTACTCCTACTGCAAAGCCCTTATTTTTCCAGCATTTACACAGATCTTTGATTTGTTACCACCAACTGGTAATCATAGTTTACGGTACAGTCAGAGAGAATATTCGTTGCATTTTGAAACTTCAGCAACATGGTGAGGTGCTGTACAATTTGTTTATCATCATTTTATGTAATATAGTTTTAATCTAAAACTGAAGAAATTAGTTCTTTATGTTACTTTAATCTATTATAATCAGTGATTAAAGTTTAGAATGGCACATGGGTACTTGGTTCTATGGCATTTGATTCTATGGCACTTGGTTCTATGGCACATGGGTACTTGGTTCTATGGGGAGTTGCAGTGTCAATATTACCTTCCAGTAATGAGGAAGAAAAGAGTGAGAATGACTAGAAGAGTGAATCCACCCACAGCAGCTGTGGCAATGACCAGAATCTGCCCTTGTTCTGCTGCTATATCTGAAGCTGGAAAAAAAGACATCACACCAAATAGAAGTCAATTTTTGAGCAATACCTTTAAGAAAAAATTACAGTCTTCTGACAGACCAGCTACAACCTCAGACAAAAAACAGAGTTATTAAAAATGGTCTTGCTGAGATTGATTGGATAGTTTAGTAAGCCTGAAATAACATTTCTGGTCTAAAATGGTGGCCCTTTGAGCAGAAGAAATATTTTTATTTGTTCATTTTGCATGATACCAGATAGCATTACAGGAATATAGAAACACTCACTCTACTATGCATTATATACATCATTCATAACTTCCATAACACTTCAAGTGACATTTTATCCTTCAAGCAATCTTGTGAGATAGACTTTTAAAAAAGCTTGTGATCTAAGCCAGAATGTTAAACAAAGACTGGGTCTCATTTCCAAATCCAGCAGTCTATTTTTATAGTATCTTATAACAGCCTGATTCCTCTGGATATATTTTGCACTGAATATAAAAGATAAAGTGGTTTTAGTATACTTACAGACATTGAATATGCTATAAATATGCTATGCTGATAAGAGTTTGGAGTAGACCCACCAATTGGAAAGGAAAGGAAATATATTTGGTTTGTATTTTAATAGAAACCAACCTAATTCTCAGCTCCTAAACTAATAAATGTATGAGAATGTGATTCTCTTCTGGTTTTCACACTGTTCTCAGTTTTGTGATATAGTACTGCAATGTTAAAAAGTCTGTATTATGAGAGTATACATTAGACTCAGAAATAACACACAAATATTCACATAATACCATTTTCTCCAGAATTGAAAATTCTACCAATCCAGCAGTACTGATATTCACAGAGGTGCCCAATTGCTTGTGGGGGGAGAAAGGGCTGAACAATTGGCTTCACTTAGAAGAAGGCATAAAGATAATTTGCCTGTGATTCATGGCTCCAAAAGTATAATGAACTAGAATATATAGTCTATGTTGCCTATATTTTAAGATATTATAGGAAGTAAGTGAAGAAAAACATCTAGCGCACAGTGCTGTTTTAATTGCTTTGGTGTAAGTACAGGCAGTTGGGGTTTCTTTTATTAGTATGAAAAACAGACTCAAGAGGAAGTCTGCAAAAATGAAAATTGTAGTCTAATATTATGAGTTTAAATGCAAAGACTACAGTTGTATTAGAGAGAACTGCAAATTCAGATAAAAGGAAATGTAATTCAATTTCAATTTGCAATGCAAACTATTACTGAATGATGAGAATTTCTTATCTTACATGTGGTAATAACAGCACATTTTATAAATTGTTCAGAATCAAGACAGGCTGTTTAGTGACCACATAGTAAGTATTATATTGAAGTCTTTGATTAAGTATTAAATAATTAGTTTCTCAAATTTCAGTTCATTAATTATACTGAAACTATAAATTTTACACATCCCATAATTTCTGCTCTTTAATGCCCCAATTACCTGGAGAAAAATAAGCATAATAAAATATTATTACATGCATTACTTTGAATTGTATTATAAAGGTCTCAGGACTTTATTAATTTAATTGTTCATTAGTCTAATCATAGTTTTGATTAGTCCAATTAAAAGGGGGATAGAGGGAGCTTTATATCAGCCAAAACTTCACAGCCGTGCTTTGAATGTTTTTTCTGCTCCTCAGACCCCATAAGAGACCAGGCTGTCTTAGAATGGGCCATTGGATGGCATTTTGCAGATGCAATAGAGGCATAAAAATAATCACATTTTGCCAACTTAATGGCCAAAGATTAGGCCCTAATATAAGCTTGTATGTGCGTTTCGTAGGACTTATTCTTTGTCTTTCTCCATCAATACACTAAGTATTTGTTCTAATGCTTCATTCCCAGGAATCTTCATAAAAACCAAGGACCTGCTGAATCCACTTAGTGTTCTGAGGGTACTTGAGGATTTCATGAGTCTCTGGTGGGCAGTTAAGAATGGGGAGTCTTAGCAATTTTGGACAGGATTATATTTGAACACCTCCTGGATTCTAGGTTCTTACTCAACAAGCTAGTAGTCCTTTAACCAAGAAAATCTTTTCATTAAGCCATCTTGTGTTACCAATTAGTCCTTATCTCAATTATGGTTCAGTGTTCAGTTTGCCTATTAATAGGACTGAAGGAAAGATTAGTTTTTTTACTCAAGTTTTTGCAAGTGACTTGGGAACTGGTTGTTAACCATGCACTATGAGTGTTCTGTCTCATTTTATTTTTGAGAAAAAGTTCCTGAGTATGAGAGAGAGAGAGAGAGAGAGAGAGGGAGGGAGGGAGAGAGAGAGGGAGAGGGAAAGGGAGAGGGAGAGGGAGACAGAGAGACAGAGAGACAGAGAGAGAGAGAGAGAGAGAGAGAGAGAGAGAGAGAGATACAATCTGTTTTTTTTTATCCATTATAATATAAATTTCATTTATTTTACATTCTGTGTATTTCTCTTTTGAATCTCTTTTCTATTTAACATATGCAAAGAAAGTTTTCTATGTTTCTAACCACAAAGTAGAAAAATTAATTTGGATATTTGTTCAAAAATATTATGACAGAGATGTTTGTTTATAAATATCATGGCAAGAGTTAATCTGTAGTCAGTGACTGATGATGGCCAAGATTTGTCTCCATCTCTACTACCTCTATATACCTATATTTTTAAAAGTTGTAATTTTTCATTTGTAAAAAAATTGAGAAATTTGTGTTGCAACAGTTTAAAGATTATCAAATTATTTATTATTTTATAGTATGTCAAGTATTCATATTTTTGTAGTAACATGATGCAAAGGGTCACTTCTTGGAAGTTTATGGTGTAAAATAAAATATAATTCTACTTGGATTTGTTAATATCCAATTAATATTAATTAATTTGTTAATTATCACTTATGCAATGCAACAATGACTATTTCTATGCAATGTTTATCAACTTGAGGCCTTAATTCCTATAAAGGCAAGCAATTAAAGGGAATCAACATATGCAATAATGGAATAAGTAGTTAAGTTTTTTTCCAAATTGAGAAACTTAATATGACTGGAAGGTAGCTGCTCCTATTGTTCCAGTAAACATACTCTAAAAAATTATTTTTTATTAGGTCACCAACACTGGATAACTACTATCTAGTCTCGATACAGTGAGTACGCATTCCCCTAGTACCGTGAAGCCCCCTGCTCCCACCTCATCTGCCTCTCCCAATTGTCACCTGGATCGAATGACCCTCCCTCCACCAAGCTCTTTCCCCCCTCCTATCCTCGGTCCCCCCTCCACAACCCCCCCGAGGGTCAAAATGAAATATCTATCCAGTCAGCTTTCATGTCTGGATATGTTAACAAAATCACATTGGTCTTTCTTATGGGTCACCTGTGATGCAATATAATTCCAACTGTCTTGATCTTGCTAGACTTCTTGCTAGACTTCTTGGTAATTTTTATACCACTCATAAAACTACTAAACACTATAGAGCTTTCTGTTATGGGCTGCTACAATCTTCAGTTTGACAATCTTGTTTCTTATTCTTATATAATGTTCTGGGAGAAACAATCCCTATCAGTACAGGAATAATCAGTATAAGGATGATACGTAATTGCATATATCTTTTAAAAAATATTTATTTATCATTTTAAAAAAGAAGAGAGCAAACAACCAATAAAAAGAAAGTAAAAAGTAAAAATATGGAAATACAATATCAATAGGCATACAAAGGAATTGCCAATATTATACAGTTAACACTCAATATATTGTTAATGACCAATTAATCATAAAAACAGAGTATTTAAATTAATTTCAATATTTATATTACTTTAAAACCATGAGAAAGGATTTGAACCTCTGACCTGTGTCAGATTCTCCTGTTTGTTGTTGTGGAATACGCCCCCCAAAAGGTAAAATCATAATAGATAAATATTGCTTTCTAATTTCTACTTTGTTATTCTTTATAAAGATTTAACATTTTATGTGTTTCTGATTTCAGTTACTTAGTCAATTCTTTTCCCCCTTACAACCATATTCTAAATACTTATATATGGTTCTGTTATGAATTAATTTAATAAAATATCTATCCTAAGTATATGCTGCTAACTTTGCCATTACTGCATATTTTCCAAGTTTAAGTTCTCAATTCAATATCTTTAGTAGTGAATTTTTATTCCAATGCGCAGACAACCCAGATATGTACAAATATATGTTAGAACAATGGTGATTAATTGACTCCATGAAACCAGGAGACTAGAGTGGTTTTCTCTTTCAGAAAATATGGATATCTTCTGTTTATTCTACAGCATAAAAAAATAACTTGAAATTAAATTTAAAAAGTGAACATTTTTAATACATTGACCATTCAGCCATTGGGTGAGCTTACAACCTGTTACCAGCTCAATTTTATCTGTTAGTTACATGCTTTAGTTATTACAAATTGACATCTGTCAGCCAGTAGACCCTCCAGCAGAGTGAAAAATAGGAAAGTTGACAGAAAGACAGCTGGACAGATAAAAGAGAGCAGCTGCAAGACACATAGATACAAACTGTTGTGATTGGAGCTGTAATGGAAATGAATTAATGTCAAAAGTATAGATAAATGCAAAAGGCACTAAAAAAAACAAAAACAAATGCCATTTTTAAAGACATGAGACAAGATATAATTGCCTCACCTTTTTCCTTCTTCATATTCTACATATTTAATCCTATTGAAGAACATTTTTAAATTATAAAAAACAGTTAAGATCATTGTAAACTGACTATTTCAGAGGTTCAAAATGTTGGCATTGTAGATAATTACATCAATTATTTGCATTTTATTATATTTCACAGAAATAACATAGTGTTACATTCAAGAATGGGTAATTTACATTGACCTAATGATTTAACTGTCCTTAATTCAAGAGTGTCATCCAGAACTAGATGGACTGTCCATCTCAAGAAGAAAGAATAGCCACTTTCAAATGAGATGAACAGCATGTAAATGTAATAAATAAATAGATAAAAAATATTCTCACTATGTACATGGAGCCATGGCTTCTTTCTGGAGTCACTTAAGCAGATTCAGATGACGCCGATTCATGTAATCTCTCTCTCTCTCTCTTTCACACACACACACACACACACGCACACACACACACACACACAATGTATATATAACAACTTTCTTCTTGTAGATGTTTCATATTTGTAGTTTCATATTTTATCCAATTTTAAGATACATAGAGGCTTTTTTGCACTATTGATCAAATCAAATCAATTAGTGTTTTCTCTGTGGTTGTAGAGACATGTATAATTTGATCTACAGTACTAAGTTATTCTTGGTTTTTTCAAAATTTAGGAAACATTCTACTCATTTCTTGAACTCCTTAATTTCTTTCTCCAAATACTGTATAAAACTTACTTATTATTCCCTACATATTTCTTGTTGCCTTTTCTTTATTCACTGTGTGACTCCCAGATATGCTATATTTGAATGGAAGATTACCGCAGTCTAATTCCCTGGATATTTTGTGAACTCTAGATCTGCATTTTCAGTGTGTCTGAAGAGCACCTTCAGTGTATCTGAAGTGCACAGCTGGCTGGAGAATTCTGGGAGTTGAAGTCCACAAGTCTTAAAGTTGCCAAGTTTGAAGACCTCTGAGCTACATCACCATATCATATATGTTTGGCATTTATATTTTTTATGATAGTAGTAATTTGGGATTTTTGACAGTATTTATTCTTTTTAACTCTTGTTGTAGTCTTCTAAGAACCAATCAAGCTAATATCAAGAATCATGTTATTATTAAGAGAGAGGAAGGATTGTTAGAAGACAGTGAGATTTAAAGAGGAGAAAACACAATTATGACAAGGAGGGATGATTGTGTGTGAAAGGTTTTATTCTATTGGCTTTATAGTAGCCTGGATAAATTCTACTTTAAACGCAGACATTGGAGCAAGTGCACATTTTTATGGCTTGCAGCTCCGCCAGCTGACCTCTCAAGGCATGCACTGATAAAGAAGGAAGACTCTGCACAACTTTTATGTGTACATCTATGCACACACACAACCAATGAAATCCAATGTCATTGAGTGAATTTTCTTGTTTTTCCTTCTATGCTCCCATAATTCCAGCTGCTGCTTATAAATCACATCTTCTACCTGATTTATCCCTTTGATTGTCTTAGTGTTTATTTCTATGTATATACTACTGACATATATCTATGCAGCACTCTACTGATGTACACCAATTTGAATAAATCAGATTTTCTTTTAATTCACATCTGAAGCTTCTAACTGTGCTATTGGTTATTAATATAAGTTGTGCATGAGTACATTTTTGACTACTCATATAGTATAAAAACTACATCCTCTTTCATTAATTAGCTTTTAAAATTACTCCTGCAGTGCCAGACAATCCTCTTTCTGCTTCATGCACCACCATTAATAATCTTCCTAAATTTCTGACTGCTCTACATAATGATGTATCTAATTCCATCCTAAATAATTGAAATAGCATAGATTGCATTCCATCCAGAAAAACAGGAAATGCAGATTGTCCACTGGAAGAAGCAGTAATCAGCTTTTACAAAAGAATGACTTTAAAGCTTTTTGTATACTTTATTTTCTACCATATGTAATGTACATAAAGTAGAGATTATTTCAAATATTTTACCATTTTTCATAAGTCATTATCCCATACTTTTCAGAAATTATTTTTATTTAGTTATTTACACTACACACTCCAGAACCAGAGGATTCTGGGCAGAATATAGCAATATATAATCTATATGTCTATCTCTATTTACCTATATTTATATCATTGATAATCTTTATAAAATCTAAGAATTAAATACACAAAATCAAAGTTCCACTTAGAATTGCATGGAGTAAAAGGTTTGCTGAAACAATATATGATATATTATGAACTATATCTTTTATTTTTCATAAAAATCATTTGCCATACCTACAAAGGTATTCATTCATATTTGTTTCACCCTTTGCTCCTGTACTGATTTGCAATCAGGCTTTATAATAGTGTCATTTCCTTGTGTTTTAAACAATATGTTCATTAGAGATTGTTAGATTCATGAGAGATTTCTAGAAGCTGATTTTTACCACAGAAATATTGGAGAATCTATAATCACAACTAAAAAACTAATTGAATACTGAAAATGGTTGCCTCTTCTCACAAAACATCTTCTCATATACACTGTCACAATGTGCCCATTCTATAATCACACATCATACATACATACATTGCCCTTCTCACCCCTATGGGTAGTATGTGTCTTCCTCAATCTCTGGTCCTCTACCAGAGGCCTGGAAATTGAGGGTTCTGTGCAGGATCTTAGCCGTTCCTTAGTTTGTCTGGATGTTGTTCCCAGGATGTGTTGCAACCACTTTCCCAGCTTAGGAGTCACAGGCCTGAGTGCTCCTATCATGACTAAGACAGTTTGGTCTTTATTTTCCACATCCTCTCTAGTTCTTCCTTTAGGCCCTGATACTTCTCTACCTTCTCATACTCCTTACCTATGTTGCTGTCACTTGGCTACCTCTATTTTTTATTTTTTGGTTATTACTGTGATATCTAATTGTTTGACTGGTACCTGCCTCTCCGTCTGGATCTGGAAGACCAAGATTTG